>JAQFJB010000002.1:17976375-17988260 GCA_029874875.1 Naso minor | reverse complement strand
ACATTCACCAGTGAAAATCACATTAATGATCACATCAAAGTGTCAAGTCTAATTGAACACTAATGAGAGCAGTTCATCATGAGGCTGTCGAGACTCACCTGTTCCTGTGGCTGGAGTCAGAGTCCTGGTGTGCAAGGCAGCTCAGACAGTGAGCAGAGGTGCGCAGGGACTGGACTGAGTCATTCACACTGGACACATACCAGAGGACAGATTGGCTCGGCTCGGCACTGCACAGCTCACAGCGCTCTCCTCTTCCCGCAGAGTCTCAGAGACAAACACCAGCTCTGCCTCTGCCGCCTTTCCCACTCTGCCTTTCACACGTACTGTAGCAGCAGCAACAGAGGGAAGGCTGGGGGCTGCAGACTCTGTGAGCAACTCTCTCTCTCTCTCTCTCTCTCTCTCTCTCTCTCTCTCTCTCTCTCTCTCTCTCTCCGTCTTTCTCTCTCCTTCAGGTTCTGTATCTCTCCTCAAGTCTGGCTATAGGCAACCGTTGCTGCATAGATGGGCACAAAAACAGTGAGGAAGTGCGTATACATTAAGTTGACTGCCTTTCTAAGTATTTATGATGTGTTTCTGTGTGACAGAGCGGCATGCTCTGACAATAACAGCGCACATAGGCATACAAGCTGTGGGAGAAAGCCTTTACTCCCGCCTTCTGCTCCCACTTTTCACCACCATCCACCCACCCACCCGCCCTCTTCTTGCCAGCCCCACACCAGCCTGTTGAAGTGAGTCATCGGCGATCAGCCAATCGTAAGGAGGCACACGGCCTTGGATTAGAATAACAGGAGTATTTCTGCACGCCTGTTTTCAGGAGATGGAAACGAAATGGAGAATTGTTTGGGAAGACTTCACATACTTTGTTCTGGATAAGAGGGGATCGGAAACAGGAACAAACACTGTAACAGTTAACATTTTCTCCCTCATTCTATCCCTGCAATTCAAAATATATTTTTTAAGCAAGGAGTATTGTTTAATATCCCAATAACTCCTTTATCTACTTACAGAGCACACAGTGAAAAGGGAATATATGGTTTTATATTTGAAATGGTTTTTCCACTGCATCAGTTGCGAGGTGTGACTCACTGTGCAACATGATTCATTCTGCAAAGCCTGTAGTCATTTGAGCACAATAAGTCTGACCCTGGTAACTTTTTTGGGAAAATGGAGGTAAATTGCGCAAATAGAGTCACTGCTCCTCTGCCACACTCTGTGATCTGTAACTACGCACTTATCCACCGAGTATGCCATACCAGTGTGCCCATCTGCGTAATGAAGTAGGAGGCATTATTTTGGGTTATTTGGCTCCAAAGTTACATTCCAGTTCATTTTCTGTTTACACAATGTTTGGCGACCAGCAGTTGTAGCAGGGCTTGGACGGACATGAAGCTCTTCCAGCTGAATCATCAGTACAAACAATGAACAACTGACAAGCAGATGAAGAAAGAAAAAAACAAAGGTCCATTAGTGAAAAAAAAGAAGAAGAAGACAAATGCACCTCCCAAGGAGCAAAGTGATGTGGCACTGAATCACAAAGCTTACAAATGGGAGATCGTCCTCCGAGGAAAAACAGCAGCACCTGCTGTTTGGATTGTTTATGTGTGAATGATGAGGATCCCTAACTTAAAATGTGTAATTGGACTCCTTATTTTTTTGTCAAGGTAAAAGAAGCATGAATTAAGAAAAATGTGACCATGTTGCTAACCTAAATGGCACCCTGTGGAGTTTTCTTTTTTTTTTAAACCTCCAAGAGCGATATAAAGTAAATGTAATTTTTTGAAAAACTATTTCACATTATTCCTTTTGATTTTACGTTAATTACATCCTTTACAGAACCACAACAATTAGCAAAATATAAGCATGTATATGTACGTATCAGACAGGTAAACATAATATGTCAAATTCTGACACCTCAGACATCGTCTATCATTCTTCCCGCCTTTTTCATGAGAAACTCACCTGTTTGTCAATTGCTGTCAAGCTAATGCTAACTAGGTAATCCTAGTCCAATTTGAGGTCTGATAAACAGTAAATTCATCCAATTCAATGCACCTTTTCCGTACTACTGTAGCTGTTATACATGGTAGGACTCACGTGAGTGCAGTTTCCATGGGAACGTAGCCATTGAAGTTTTCGTAATGCAGAAGTGGCCGTGGTTTCAGCTCAAGTAGGTGGGAAAAATCATATGTGCCCAAAGACACCCCGACTAAATGCAGCATTCAAAAGAGTTATACTTGTCTTGTACTCCTATGAGATTGTCAGAATCGTGGCGGTTTTAAAAAAAAGTATTAAGAACTACAGAGCGGAACCACAGATTTGGCTTTTTTTTTTATTCCATGCACTCTTCTTCCTTTTCAAGTTTGGAGATTTGGATGTGTTATGCTCGTATTAGCTACTGTAGCCTAGAGCTGCGAGCCTGAAGTGGAGATAAGGAGAAGGCTGCAGAGGTCTTGTAAGCTTATTTCTCCTGACTCCAAACCCCCACATAGTTTTTCATTTCCAAACATGTAGTCCTTGTCTTTAGCCCCAAGTGATTGTGCCCTGATTCTGTGTCACTGCTTTCATTATAACTCAGCTGTGCGTGAACTTCATATTTAGAAAACTGAAACGTTAGAAAACTGGTGTTCGGACATTAACATAAAACTCAACTCCTTTTGCTGATCAGACTGGATTTATTTTATTTACTCATTCAAGTTTGCAAGACACATTTCAAGTCACTATAAAGAACTGAAATATTGATGAATATTTAATTTGAAATCTTCCAACATTTATCTTAATCTTGATTGACATCCCACTTGCTGAAAAATGGGTTATTCTCAAGAGTTCTACTGGAAATCAATTGTGAACAGCACTTATGCGCAAGACGAGATTTAATTTGGTGCCAGACTCGGAGAAAATCAGATAAGATGTGGGACACATGAGCAGTGTAGGGCAGATAATGTAATAAATGAAACACAATGACTGTCGGAAAAAAATTGCTTTAACAAATGTAGACCAAAAACTGTGGTGGTCTACAGTCAGGGTCACACGTCCAAATGAATTTCTGTTATCTCTGGTCCAGCAGGAGACATGAATTGAGCCAAAGGGCAAGAGGGTGAGGAAATACAGACGAGCTAAAGGCAGCGACAGGGAAGCAAAGGAGATCAATAGCTGATTGTCTGAGAGCAGAACAGCAGGAAACATGTGAGGAGGAGGAGAAACGGATCCTGTTCCATACATTTAAAAGGGACGCTGTGGTGTAGCCATTAGAGTCATTTCCTCTACACAAATTTTGGTTGTAGGCTAGAAAATAAGCTTTGCCTTGATGATTATAAAATTAAACTGCACTCATTTCTACAATGCTATATTTCTCAACTTTGTCATAGAAGGCAAATTTAATTCCTTTGGCTTTTTAAATGACTGAATACCACATAGGAAGTGGAGGAATAAACAGTGAGAATGAGATGACTTTCTTCATTTAGGAATTATACACCTCATCAACAAAACTTTTAAAGTTAACTACGGTGACAAAATAAAAGTGGTGAAAGAAGTCCTCAGATATTTACTTGAGTAAAAGTATAACAATGTTGAAGTAGTCTTGCTTTTAAAATCTTGTGTAAAAAAGTACAGGAATATTGTTAACAAATGCACTATGGTTTTTTAAAAAGTAAAAATACTTATTCTGCAGTAAAATGTCCCCTGTGATGGATCTATTATTGCAAAACATGGTTTTAGATTGTTGATGAAGGAGCTGCTATATATACACTTCAATTTTTAGTTAAGGGTCCCTCCAAAAGATCACAAGATACATCCCAGGATCATGAAATAATTTATGGGGAAGTATAAAACAGGTTTGCTACACAAATACATGTTATTTTTCCATTTTTGTCTCTAACCTTTGCTTTTGTGGTGAAATATTAGTTATTTGACCAAACAGTTTTAGTATGCTAAGGGAACATAAGAGGTAATATACATAGGTTTTAGTAAGACCGTTTCAAGAATGGTGCCAAACTTAAACAAAAGAGCTGCTGAAGTCCATAAGCATCACGAGGTTGACATGAATTTTCACAGAAATAAAGAGCAACAGAAGTAAACCAATTATAATGTGGAAGCAAAAGACTTCAGGGTCTCCAAAGCCAAAACAACAAACAAAGCACTTCAGTAACTGGAAAATAAAGACTGAAATGGGCGACAAAACAATTTAAAAAATCCAACTCCCTAATCGCAAACAGGAGAAAAAGACAAGCAAAATAAATGGCAAAGAAGGCCCTGCAAGGCTTCCTTAAACTATTTACAATTACCAAAGAATCCCATAGACACTTCTAATGCTAGAGACAAAGTACAGCGAGAAAAATGCTAGCGAACAGTCTCTTTTCTAGCTTAACCGGACCAGCAGGATGGAGTGTCACAGCAGCCCAGTGGCCAAATGGATGGAAACACAAAGAAATGTATTTCTGCCCGCCAAGATGGTCATTGTGTCCGTTTAAGTCTGTGTAAATTCTGTGACTTAGCCGAGAAACTGCTTGGCTTCTTGATGATGCCTTCGTTAAGGTGGTTAGGAACGACTTTCTGGAACTAGAATATGAACAAACAATGACATGTGGTGACGTGTGTGTGATACCAGCTGTCTTGTATTCTGAAAAGGCTTAAAAAGGTGGAGGAAAAAAGACTGTTGTCTTTCTTTTTCAAATTTCTCTCTGGCAGCACCAAGAACATCGTTCATCATTCATCATCGTCGTTGTGCCAAGAGTGCTCTGTGCTCATATCGCACGATGTTTGGAATAAGTCATGAAAGTTGTCCAGGAAGGACAAATAATTTTTGTGGCTTCAGTGGTCAAATGATAAGCTACACTGGATAAAATGCTCCATAAGTTGTTTCAAACTTTTGAAAGGCATTAGTGAAATGTCTTGCAGCTGTCGCACTCAGACTGTTGGACTTGTACAGTGATTTTAATAAAGAGGAGGACATGGCTGGATATAAAGCAGGGAGGAGTCCTCCACTCAGTCTTTTACAATACTGAACCTTGTAAATGGCAGCTGCATCCAACTGAGAGTGATAGATGGCATGACACCTGCGTAACACTGTTTGACATTTACATCGGAGACTTGAAAATATCAACCGGAATGGGAGGACATTACTCATCCCACAGGACTGCCAAATACCGATAAAGTAATGTTCAAATCTTTGACATGTAGTTAACCAACTTTGTGAACAGTAAATAAAAACTTGACTTTGCACTTTGATTGATATGAGTAGAAAAAATACCAAGCTAGACAGAAGCGGGAGGGTTGTTTTTTTTTTTTCCCCCCCATCAACACAATTATTCACAATCAAGTATTCATTAGTGGCCATTGTGTATCTGCTCTTTCCACATTACAGTGTCCCCCTGCTACATCTTTAAATACATTTTTCTCATGGTGAAGTTCACATTTCTATGTGAGTAAGATGACGTCAAAAGGATTTCAGTGATTACTGTGTCAGAAGGAGGTGATTCACCAGTCAGAGCAGGACGCTGGATGCAGAGCCCGTGTCCTGTGAACAATAAAAAGGTCAGATCTGACCCACAAAAGATTATTGTGACCAGAACTCACATCCCTTTTGGGAGTTCTCTCTCACTCTCTCAGTATGTGTCTCTCTGTCATGTTTTCACCCACAGTACATGTCCTTTGCTCCCTTGGGGACCACCACAGCTGATGCCAGCATACTGATGTTAAATGCTCTGAGCAGGTTGGGGAGCTCTGTCCTGACATACTACATTTCAGTTACTGAAGAGTGTCTTTTCTCCAGAGGATGGTGAGTAAGACACATGGGAGTTTAATCTCCTCCATCGCTATGCTGTTACAGAGGATGACAAAGCTGTCAGGCCCCAGGTTTTTTTTCTTATAAAGAGGTGCAGCTGCACATGTGTGGGAGTCTGAAGGTGAACATCTGTCATCAGAAGGAAAAAAAAACAAACAAGAGTTTTTGTGTCCACATCAGTGTCTGTGCCTGCAGACATGTATGTTACCGTATGCAGGTCAGTTGGCTGTATATGTAGGTATGATTCAGCTCCACAATGAGAAGATTATTTACACTTTAATGGACTAATGACCCATTGTGCTGGGTGAGCAGTGTTACAGAGGTGATGAGGTCAATGGAGAAGGGAGATAATGAGGATGACAGTGACGTGTTGCCTCTATTACAGCCTGTGTCATCCTGGTTACCCTTTGATTTGATCACACAGCCAGTTTTACAACCCAATAAGCAAGACTCTCATTTCTCTACAAAGACTCTCATCCCTCACTGTTGCTTCCAGGTCACATAACACGATGATCAGGAAATAAATACAAACAAGTAATAAATATAATATTTACAATAAAAAACAGACAAAAAAAACGAGTTTGAAATTTTGTGTTAAAAGGTGATATTTCAAAATCCTAGTTATAAAACAGCTTGAATTTTACATATTCTGGTTCAGACACTCCCTGTCCATATGTGTACCAAATTTTAGGTTGATATGTGAAACTACCGAGGTGCTATAGAGTACAGTGTACCTTGGTGATCTCCAGTGTGCCAAACCTATCCAGAAGTGCCCAAAATGGTCCAATTTGGTACACTCTTTCATCAATAACTCCACAACACTGGCACCTACAGACATGAAAAATTGTCGTATGTTTCTTTGTTATGTTATGAACACGTACATACCAAGTTTAGTATCATAAAGTCACTAGTTTCGCTGTACAAATGCCGCCTTTCGTATCATATTTAAATTGGGACGACTGCATTAACAGGGTACTGCAGCCATGACCTCTAGTCTTCCTTAGTCTTCCTCATTGCTACAAAAGCAGCAGAATGATCGTTTGACCTCCTCTTTTTTTTTTCCCTTTGTTTTTTCCCCCTCAAACAACACAAGTCACAGCACTGCAGCATATTGAAAATATGGGACTCGGACACGGAAACAGCATTTTGAAAGGGTGGTGCGTCATGACTTGAAGACCAGATGGCAAGCGCACATCTTTGAGGTTTAACAAAAATGTTGAATGTGTTTCTCTCTTCATAAAACATTTGTAATGCAGATTTCTTTTTGCACATTTGACACCCGTCTTTGTTTGCATGCATGTTGTTCTCTTTGCAGGGGCTTTGCAGCGTGTTTGTGTGTTACTGACACCAACTGTTTTGTTTTCTGTCATCATGAACACAAAACGTGTTTTACAGCACAGACGATGCCAATTAACAAAACTGTTTTGTTCTCAACAACATGCTAACGTGTAAAACTAATTATAGATGGCAGAGCTTCAGTTATTTATTAAAAAGCATATTTTAAAAAGCTTTGACAATATTAAGTTCAGACTGACACAACAAAGCAGAAAAAATTACATTCTAATCAATTTTACTTGGTTTAGAAAGTTTAATTATATTTGTCAGTAGTTATATTATGAAACAGATTGAAGTACTTGTTACTTATTTATCATTCTCAATAAGAAAATATTTCAAGACAATTTAAGTACCTTAATCAACCTTCAGCATATTTCATTCAGTACGTTTACAGGCACAGTTAACCCTCTGAGAAAAAACAAACTGAAATGTTCTTTTCAGGTTAGAACAAAGAAATCAACTAAAAAAACACATACATGCAACACTTATTACATATATATTTAGAAAATTTGTTATTTTTGTGTGTAAAAATGCATGTAAAACCACAAAACTGTAATGCACAATCATATATGCTAATAAACTTTTTTTTTTTCTGGACAAGCTGGGTTATAAGAATGTCTTTGTAATATATGAGTGTCATTTGAATGTTTAAATAGTAATATGACCAGTAAGACAAAAGAAAAACAAAACAGAGGTGGAATCAAAAGAATTTATTCAAAAATATAAAGATTACAATAGGCTACAGTAGATATATTACAAAAAAGTTCTTTTATTTTATTTTGGTAGGCAGGAAGCGGAAGTGGTAGACGCACTGCATTTCTGTGCATTTCCGCTAGCTGTTTTTGATACGGAAAATAGATTAAATAATTACTATGGACCTTCACTGTTGAATTTTACATAGTGTATTTACATTATGAGGACTATATAAAGTCACTCAAGTTCCAGGAGACATAACTCAGCCTGTGAAAGGGATACAACGATGATCATGGGCTCATCTGAACGGCGCAGCTGTTAGCTTTCAGCTAAAAAAGTAAGTCACTGTCCTGTAAACAATGTATTTTGGGATTGTACATGATCGAACCGGGGGTGAAGTCAAGCTACAGTTATAGCTCGATTAGGCCATTTCAGTGGACTGCTGTCCTTGTCCCAGTACACAAGCGCAGATGGAGAACTGATTTTTTTTCCAACTCTGCTACGGAAGGCGGCGATATTCCTCGCTCAGCTGGTTGCTGTTGGACCTTCTTCCGGTTAGCCAAACAAGCGACAAACAAGTAAGCAACCTAGCAGATTCCATGTCAAATGGTGAACAAATGGACAACTTTACCGCGCTGTACGCTTCATATTAACGCTTTACTTTTGGAACAAATTTGATGCACCCTACCCCTCGTGCTTACGGGATTTTTGTTTTTGTCCCGGCTTTCTACAAATTTATGCTGTTCAAGTTCCAGGTCAAAGAGGCCGCAAGTACTATCGATCATGCACAGAATGCTTAGGCCAGTCCTGGTCTGGTTGAGGCATAAACATGCAGGAGTAATTCTACTTTTGATCAAATTATCTGGGTGTGTTAGCTCAACTTTGAAAAATTTGATTTAGCATGACTTCAGTTGGACTGACATGTTTACATGCATTTTAAAAGTCTGACTTGAGCCTGACTAACACAACAAATTTACTTTCTCTAACATCACGTAAACGTACTGACTGTTACAACTGGTCATTCAGCTCAGCAAATAAGGCCTTTTCATTCATCTTAACAGACTACTGTCATGACTTGATGTTACTTCAGTTTTAGTAACGGTGGCCCTTGCAGAAAAAAGCACTGGCCATCACTGCCAGCGTGAGTAAACCTGATATTTCTATCACAAAAGCTGTTCATGGAGACTTCATGTATTTCTTCTGTGAACATATTCTGCTAATTTCCACATAATCAAAGCATGTTATGAAACAGCAGGGACTTGGAATGGAAATCAAACCTCTATGCAGAACATTTGGGGAGGCTGTAATCAAGTAAGCTTAGTTCAGGTTGTACGACTGTCAGACATCTGCTGGCATACATTATCTCAATCGCTGCGTCGACAACTGCTTGGTATCTGCCAAAAAAGGTCAGCGGTGAGAAAAGAAGGTATCAGCATCGCAGTGGTGATGGAGTGGGCTGGCACAAAGTTCAGGTTCACTTGGACTCTGAATCTTTATGCCCTTATTGACAAAAGGTCAAGGTAACTAACGATCCGTGAGAAAAGGTTACACCTGTCTAACGAATACACCTCATGCCATTTACATAGTCTGCCATCATGCATAACAACCAGCTGCTAGAGAACAAGATGTTCATCACTTGCACATTACAGCATGTGCATACTAAACATTTGCTCAAAGATATGAACAATTCAAATTAAAGTATTGATTGTACCTCACACAGAGCACACACAGTCCTCACTTAGCTGGCTGTATTATGCAAAACACTCTTTGCATTTTATTTAGTAAACAGTGGCAGCAACATGTTCTCTGCTTGAATATTAACTATGCAAGATATCTGATGTTTCTGGTGCAGACTGCATTAATATTTGTTGCCTGTGGTCAGATTTAACTTTAAAAATTAATGCTTTAGCAAAGCTTTGAAATCGGTGTCTGCAGTGGAGAAGAGGGCTGGTGGGCGGGTGAGATGCTGGGCACTCACTGAGGAAAACAGATCAGGCTTTCGGAGCTGAGGCCACACTTCATTGATGGTGTAAAGCGCAGCGTCCATGCCTTTGGAGAGCGTGGACAGCAGTGAACCGCAGGCCTTTTTGATGCTCTCAGGTGCAGCCTCTGAATATTCTCAATCAGCATGACTTCAGAATATTCAGGGAAGCTTACGACTGAATGCTGCTATTCAGAAGTTGCCTCTTCTTGGGGGAAGTGAGGATCATGCCAGTGTTATACAAGCTTTTCATCTCCCACATAAACAGACCTAGAGGTATTCAGCTGGAAACCTTCTCCCTCTGGATTTGTCGCTGAATGTTTCCCCACATTTTTCCTCAAGCTAAATGAAGAGGAGACATTTTATTTGTTTGGCTCTTGGAAGATAATAGTTTTATTTTCCATGAATATAAAACATGATTGCTTTGTCGGCATATATCAAATGAGGTATTCAAAGACTGAACAGAATGAATGAATGAGAGCAGTGTGACTAAACATTTCTCATTCTTTTGAGGTCAATAAGGTGGAGGAATATGTAAATACTGAGATTAATCTCTTGACCTATTTGTAACCTTTGGGCCCGGGTGCATATTTTTTTTAACTATGAGTATCAAACAAAGGATCCTTGCCCTCACACTGTGTATGGATGATAAGCCTAATAATAATAATAATGGCTCCACTATCACAGCTCCAGCATTCAGACATGGGGCAAGGAGGATGTGGGTGCATGACATGAGCTGTAGGTGACAAAAACATGGTGAATATCATTGCCTTGTCCAGGTGTAATGACTGGATGGAAAAAGTGCTGGTGACGTCACCAGTGCCTTTCTAAAAAGTTGAGAAATTTCAACTGGAAGCGCTCAGAGCGGACAAACAATAAAGGCGGAATGCTTAGAAAAAAAGATGTCGGGCGCTGTGTTTTTGCTCCTAGCAGCTGCCTGCTGCTGCAGACCCTCTCTGCTCACTGACAACATTTGACAAAAGATGCTGGTGGTCAGAAAAAAATGTGAGGTGGACACGGGCCCTTAGAGCATAACTTTGATAGTAATCACCCATCTTTGCATCTAAAGCTATTTAAATAGCCCCAAATGATACACAGGGACACAGGTTATGGCATAGTTAGTTTGCTGCAACTTAGCTCAACTTAGCTCAGCATAGGATCCTTGAGAACCTCTTTCTAGACACTATTTTATATGTTTCTACACTAGTGTGGTGTTGTAGTGTTGCACATAAAATAAAAATATGATGTTACTAACAGCCACTATGTCTCTCTAACCCCATGAACATACATTTTGTCATGTGTTACAGAGGTTTAAAAACAACACAACATATCCAAAGAGAGTAAGAGTCTTAAAGGACGAGATCAATCACTGCCAAGCATTTTTCATCTAGATGTTTAAGTGATTTTACGTCTTGGAAAATGGCTGGCAAAATGCAGAGCGCAGACAGTTTATGGTTACTGGGCTACAATGTGGAAAATCACAAGTACGGTATTTAATTTTATTGTAACTTGCTGGTAAAGGCTCATAGACGGTTAATACGTAGGTATTCTTCATTTAGCCAGTTGTTAGCAGCCACCTTTTTACAGACACATAACAGTTTTAAAAATTTCGAGTGGTTATGTGAGAACTAGAGACCTTATTTCAGGCATCAAACCAAAAATCGTGTTAAAAAGGTTTGAAATGGTGGAACCAGAGGTGAAACATGCGAACGTGTTTCTGTGTTCCAGGACTCATTTTTGCAGAACTCTGTAGAATGCAGAGATTTCAGATTCACAGTAGTGAATAAAAGGGAGAGAATCAAGCCTAACCTTATGCAGAGAGGCAGAGATATACTGACCTTCAAGTATTTATCTTGTGAGTCCTCTAAATGTATGAAACTGAAACAGCATTTTGTGTGTGTGTCTAATTCACAGCATGAACCCTGCAGAACAACAGGTCACCATGATCTGCACACAGCAGCTTGTAATTTACAACAATAATGAGTCTGTTGTGCACTTTTCCAAAGGAAGGCTTTAACCCTTCTGCTTCTGGTTCACTCTCAAATTTTGATTTGTCTTATTTTGAAATTACCAGAATGATGATACCAACCCTAGAAT
>JAQFJB010000002.1:17932575-17944097 GCA_029874875.1 Naso minor | reverse complement strand
GTTTACACATACTGTGAAATCTTAATGCCGAAATAAAAAAAGATTGATTATCTAACTATCTATCCGTCCATCTATCTTTGTTTCTTTGTTTCTTCCTTCCTTCCATCTTTTTCTTTCTTTGTTTCTTTCTTCCTTCCTTCCTACCCTTCTTCCTTCAGGACCATACCAGTTTTGCTACATGTCCCTGTCCTTTGTCAACATTGGACACTTAGCTCACATAAATCCCACACATTTTTCCCAACATAGATTTATTGATGAGATATTGTGTCTGTTTATATTTTATCCATATTCAATAAACGTTACAGAAAGTTTTTGAAAATGTGTGACAACAATTTTAGTTTAGGTATTCCGTAACATTCGAGATAGAAAGGTAGCACTTGTTAGATAATCTTTTTCCAGGCATAACAACTTTTGTCTCAATGGCTCCCGGCTCCCCTCTCTCTCTACTGGGGTCTAGAAAACTAAAGTACACACATGGTCGAATTTTATCAACATTTGTAGAAGATAGGGGCAATTAATGCTAATGCTAAGAATGGTGAAAAGTCAAAAATAGACCAGTATGGCTTTTTAAATGAGGAGAATGGAAAACCTTATCACGCCCTGACATCATCTGTGCAAATAAGGAACAATGAATTTGAAAGATAAAGTGGGTGGGGATATCTTAGTCTGTGTGTGAGGCAGCAGTCACAAAGAGTGTAGCAGGTGGACCTAAATGCAGGAGACAGCAGGCGAGCAGGATCAAAAGTAAAACCATATACTAAAAAAACCCCAAAAAAGTGCAGGAGCAGGCAAATAAAGCAGAACAAAGACTGAACTGAAAACTTGACTAAAATACAAACTAAACTGATGATGAGATGCAGGCAGAGAAACTCAGGTGAGGGGGAGAAGGTTATGAAACAGAAGAGAAGCTGATTGGCTGGGGAAAACGCTGGAAACAGGGCAGAGCTAAAGAGGCTGATGCAGTGTAGGGGAGGCAAAGTGAGCACAGGACAGGAGCAGTGCAAACAGACAACAAAAACCCACAGAGCTAGATATGACTGTGACATTATCTATTCAACTTTGTAGATAATACATAAAATATCATTTTGAGTGTGAAACTCTAATACTTAAAAATTTTCATAAAGTTTTAATAAAACTTTAAAGCAACAATGTAACTTAACCCTGACACGTGGTTTCGAAAACAAAATTTAACAATGCACATTACTAAGTCGCACAACAGCAATTTTAGTGATGTCATATTTTAAATAAAAAATGTCCTGCACTGTACGGCAATAGACCTCCATCCACCAGCGAGTCAAACCTCCTCTGATAACGGGACAAAACACAGACATTCCCCGGTACTGCAGCTGCAGCTGCGGTCTGCAGGCTGGCAGCCTACATGCTGCCTTCGGGAACCTTCTGTTAATCACAGAATTGAGGCTGAGCAGTCGTAGGACATTAGAGGGAAAACGAGGTGACATTTTACTGAAATTGCTGTTTTGTGCAACATATTAATGTGCATCGTTAAGTTTCATTTTTGAAGCCGCGAGTCTCGGTTAAGATACATACTGTTGCTTTAATTTTTGTGGATTTATACATTTTTCTAAAAAGACTCCCCAAAAAACAAACAAACAAAAAAACTAGTTATTTTATATGCAATGGGAATGAAAGCTAATACTACATCTGCTTAAACATTCTCAGCACTCTTTTGTCTCGTGTAGCCATCCCTTCATGTATGTTGTGCATGCATGCATTTTAGCATTCGTGTCCATTGGATGATTAAGCTGCCAGTATGCTTCATCAGAACTGCTTGCCAGATGGTTCAATAGCTTTAGAAATCCGCTCCCAAACAACTTTTTCAATGCCAGAATTGGGAAGCTTTGTCCACCTATTTCTGAAACCAACAACTTGACATTCTTGCCCACTTCATGTCAAAAGAAAGCTGCAACGTAGCTTCTCTTTCTTGCTCTATTTATAAATCCCTTTCACCACTAACTCTGTCACCATTCATGCAAACAACCAAGTGCAACACTATGAATGCCACCAAGAAGAGACTGTCTTTAAATGTGCTCCATTGTTTTACAACTCAGATTTAAAAGGCTTTATAAAAACTAATGATGGGTAGCTTTCCTGTTTATTGCTGTAGTGTAATAGTACATGACTGATAGCTGGTAACTAAAGTGTTGATGTAAAACCCAGACAATCATTAACTGTGGAGTGAAAACATTTATTCTTACCTGTGTTGTCTGAGTTTGTGAGGGTGGAGGAGGAGGGGCTCCTTTCGATTTTGAGTTATTCCTTTAAAAATCAGAAACCCATATTAATACACATTGTGCAGTATCAGAAAAGATACTCTAAAACAACAGTTCAAGTTATGCAAATTAAAAAATGAACATGTCATCACTTACCGGGATTCTGTGGACTGTTGAGGTGTGTGTGTTGTGGTGATGGTAGCTATCTTCTCAGCATTAGTCAGCAGAGAAGCATTGGAAGATTCTGAAAAGAAACATAAAAAAAAATAAATAAATAAGAAACTAAGCTAAAATAAAGTGACTGCTATTGTTAAATGCATTTGCCCACAGCCGTGTCTTCAAAAGACACTCTGGAGAATGAAATGTTACTTTCCAGAAAAGTCCACTGAACCGCCCACAGGCTACTCTATTCAACCTGATGCTAACTGCTTGTGATGTTGTCATTTGCCATTTGCTCATGGACAACACTGGCCCCAACCGCATGGAAAAAACAGCAGGAAAGGAAAAAAAAAAATTGTGACTTTGCATCATTTTGCTTCATCTGCTTTTCAAGGAGAGGAAAAACAACGAGCGCCTTTTCTTGCATCTCCTCAATCCCAACTTATCACCAACAAGAACAATGCTCTAGTTTCCACTGATACAAGTACAGCTCTGTCTGTGTTAAGCAAGAACATCAGCCTGACTCACTTATCTCAGGCTCCTTACTCACTCATTATTTAAAGAAATAAGCCTCCCTCACAAGACACCTCTCTGTCTGTCTGAGCTGATTGTCCGAAATAAAAACTTGCCAACATTCCCACATTACAGATCCTTTTTTCTGCTGGAGAAATCTTGCATTTTGCATGTACACGAACAAGCTTGTGAGTTGGTGTGTGGGAGTTAGTTTCCACCTCTCTCACCTCCAGTCTTAATTAAGCTTCATTTTCTGTCTCCATGGATGGTATTACAGCGGAGCTTTGCTCAGTCTTTTCATTGGTTGACCAGTTGGTCACCCAGTAACAAGCACCATTGTTAAAGTACTTGACATATTTTATCCAAAATGTGGAGCTTTTGGTTGCAAAGTGCTTGAGCTGCAATATTATGCAGTTCTATTTCCTCTCCTAAACTAAGCTGAAGAGATTAACACCAACAGGCAGCACTTGATTAAATGCAAGCAGTGTTTTTAATCCTCTCAAACGGACAAAATATTGCAAATGTTTAGGATATCCGGTGAACAAAATAACTAAAATCAGAAAGAAAAAGAAGGATGGGAGAATTGTAAAAGTGCTACAGTAGTTTCCGAGAGCAACTTCACCCTACCTCTACTGAATGACTCACTCTCTGCGGGACCAGGGTTCACACCCTGATGAAAAGTGCTCTTGCCTGTGTGGAGCAGCGGTGCCCTTTCTTTCCCACCATATCCATGAATAAGTCACATCATGCTGCATTATGAAACAGCCATGTGAGGCTAGAAGCCAAAAGCCTTACCATCACCCGGGATGATCCTGAGCGAGACTGTGTTCCCTGCTTCCTTGATCAGGTTGACGATGTCCGAGTGCGACTTGTTGGTGATGGAGCAGCAGTTCACAGCCAGTATTCGGTCCCCTACTTTCAGCTTCCCGCAGCGGTCTGCCGGGCTGCCCTCGATGATGCGGCCTATTTTGTGGGGCATGGCCACACATGTATTTCCAGCTTTTATTGTAACATACATGTTTTTTGGTGTTTATTGTTTGTGTATGTGTGTGTGTGTTAAAAGTAGTGTGTGGTGATGATTGGATTGATTGTGTTAATTAGTTATATTGATTTATATTTTTAAAAAGGGAAAGGACAGACAGATAAAGGAAAAGAAAAAGGGAGAAATAGACAAAAAGAAAGGTTAAGTATCTAAATCACCACATTCCAATTTACCCAAATTTAACCAGTGGCAATCAGCGCCCAAACTACTACAGTAGATGCACCTGAAGCAAGGGCAAGACTGTTTAATTTCAAAAACAAAATTCATGGGCTTGATGGGAAAATGCAGAACCTGTCCCCCGCCACATCATCAGATGTGATCAATGGACTGTGAATTGATGCAACCCGTCAGAGCCCTCAGTGGTTAACGCTTGACAGCCTATCAATACACTGGTCACAGGATCATGGCTACACCTCGCTGCCAGGGATCAGTGAGCACAGAATTGTTATTGCAGTGTAAGACGTTCGGGTCATCGACTGGTGGGATCTTGACTAGCTCGGAAAATGATAAGGATTCCTCAAGAGGAGCACTTCGGGGTGAGATGTGCCTAGTCTATACATGGCAGCAGTCATGTGGTCAATGCAAATGCTGCAGGAAATACGAGCAGGGCTTGAGTGACAGTGCTCAATACTGCACATCTTGTTTACACACAAGCTTTGAATGGACCCTGGGGATCTCCAGTTCTCCTCCTCACCCTCCCTCCATTTCACTCCCCTTTTCTCTGTTCCTCCCTACGCTCTCTCCTATCCAGTAATTTTGCAACATCCATATTTATTACATCATCTTACTTTGCCCTCCCCCAGTCGTGACTGAAAGATTGTCACTCTATCTACATTATGAGATGTGGGACATTATAGGGTGTGGCAAGATTGCAGGATTTAATACCCCAATCTGCTAAGCACAATACCAACCCCAGGTCATAGTAGGAGGGGATGGGGTGGGAGTGGGGGTTGGGCTTGGGCTTGGCGAGAAAAATGGTTTTCTATGTATGGAAGACAAAATGGCTTAAAACTGCTTTGTTTCTTCCAGGACTGACATCTAGTCATCCTGTAAGAATCCTCAGAGCTATCTTGCTTTTTTTGTTTTTTACAGAAATAAACATGTCTTAGTCACGTTTCAGCTCATGTCCCACATGGTTGCAATCCATTAGAAGAGTGAACGCAGGATGCTACAGCACGATCCCAGATTGGCACATGAAAGCACAAAGTCCATTCATCTCGATGTCCCAAGAGGTATAGTGACGGAGCAGAGCAGGAGAGTGCAGTGAGGCAGCAGCAAAAACAGGAACCTCAAAAGACTAGAAGACGTTTAGACAAGGTTGTTCACTAGCGCTGTCACTGGTATCACTATAAATAACACACTAATTGTTGCATTGCATTTTGTAGCGAAACACCATTAGCCCATGGGATCAATGAATTTTTCCCTGAGCAGTCAGTGTGGCTAACGTCTCATCTATTCTTGTGTTTTGCCTCTGACATACCACAGTATATCATTGTAATGGCTAAGTCTACACGGGACCTTGGCGTGACATTGTTGTTGGATATTCATCATTTGGAGGTTAATACCAAGTTTGTTCGAGGAGAACATCAGCAATTCCTCATCAATGCCTGAGCAACATTAATACATGCAATTTGGCTGCTTTGCGTGACACGTAAATGGTATAGACAGCTGTGGCGTGTGCAAAGTGGACTTCAATTACATGCTGAATAAGTTTTTGTGAGGGCAGCTGCGTGGCATGAATCTGGTATGATGGAGTTTGTGATAAAGCTGCAGTTACTGTTATCCTGTGGGAGAGCGCTCGCCACATGAACAGATTTCTTTATCCCTGAACTACTGAGAGTAGGTGTTTGGCCACCTCCTGGGGTGTCAAGCACCCTCTCGCCTGCTATTCATTGAGTGGAAGAAAACTTAATGAGGAGTAACTGAAAAAATACTGTAATCCTGCCAGGAGATGGCATCAGTCATGTCACTCAGAGGTTCATTTATCGTGTACTAGTACAGTCTGCAGACGTGTGCCTTGACTGGAGGTATACATAGTAAACTGAGGCTGTTTAATGTGCCATCTTTTATTTTTTATTAGTCAAATTATTCAGGATTTCTGCAGGTCTTAAAAAAGGCTCTAAAATTACATTTAAGTTCACCCTCCAAATATGTCCAAGCACCTACAAGTGGGATTGTTTCAGCAGTTGATTGCTTATGTAGGATGCTCTTTACCATGTTTTTGCTGAGTTTAAGTTACCATAATCACATCTACTGCCAGCACTGTCACTTCTAGGTAGGCAGGAAGCTTATCATCTAATAAAGTGAATCTAGATTTTAGCAAAACCTGAAAGAATCAATCACGCTCAATTTCTCAATTTATCTCTCCATTCTCTACTTGTGTGGGTTCAGTTAATGTTTATTTAATTAAATTAATTAAAAATATGATATATTGGTCAATAATTATTGAAAATATCATCAGCACTGGTTTTATGGTTATTATACCTTCAGATTGTGGACAGTATGCTTGTAAAACAGGCATTAGGTTGCATTTTATGTGGACTTAAAAAGGCCTTAAATTGAAACCCTTTTGTGCAAATTTTTTTTATCGTCAGTGCCATGTGGCAGCTTTTGAGGAATATTGCTTTGAGGACAAAGTATTTTTCTGTTCTGAAGTTACTTTTGCTGCTGCTCACAGTTGGAGAGTGAATTAATCACAGAGAAAAATAATGATCTTCAGAAAAACTGTATCACGTAACATGCACCAATACAGATTACAAATGCCCAAATGCTAAAACTGTTGAGTCAGATTAAAATCTAAATTGAACCACTTTGAAGTCAAACAGAGTTAGTAAACAAATACATTCTTGTGTCAAACTGAATCAAAGTCCCTGTCAATCTCAACTAGCTCCAGCTCCGTCTGCCTCACTTACCAAAGGTGGTGCCGGCGTCAGGCCTGGACACAGATGAGACAATGACAAAACCGAAGCCCTCATTCTCGCCACGCTGGATCTCCACGTCATAAGGCTGCAGGGAGGCAGGCACCACTGCGCTGCCACTGCCACCTCCACCGCCGCTGCCGATGCCACTTGTAGAGCCGCTGCCGGAGCTGACGGTGTTAAGAGAATTTTGGCTCCCCTGGGGAGTCCGCTTGCCCTCTGTGAGGCTGGGTGCCTGGGTGCTGCTGTGGTGGGAGGAGGCCGGCGACGGGGGAACGTCACCTTCCCCTTTTGATACTGGGGAGGAGGAAGAGGAAGACACTGGTAAGAGAATATTATGCATGCATTTTGTTGAATTTTAAATTCAACTCCGTGCAGCAACTGTTTGTATAAGATATGACACACGTATAAATTCAAGTTCTAAGTTAAAATTTCCTCACCTCCGTATCCGGGGGTCTTACGTCTGACAGTGAGGTTGACATGTCCCTGTTTGGCAGCCTGCTGCATCAGCTGCACCACCAGTTGGTGAGACTTGCCCACCACCGCCGTGCCGTCCACACAGATGAGCTCATCACCTGACCGCAGGCGGCCATCCTCATCTGCTGCTCCGTATTTCACTATGTGTCCTATGTAGATCTGGACAAGGCAAACATGCACAATGCATGATGTAACCCATTAAGTGCTTTTCTTATACAACACTATAATCCATTCGACAGAGTGACATGAAGACAGTAGCTTTATAATTACGATGCAGTAATGTGGTTAATTAAGAGTCATTAAACTGCAGTGAATGAAACCACCAAGCAAACGAGAGAGCTATTACTCATGTGACTATCTGTTTCTGATTTTGAAATAATCTGTTAAACATAGCAGAGTTTCAAAGGCTTCTGTTGCATGGCTTTACGGCATTCGATTCGTGGCTGACGCTCGTAGAAACCAAGAAGGCCGATGAAGCCTTTTGGGGCCGTGGAGAAGCTTGTGTGCTTTAGGCATTGTGTAGGAGTGTACACACAGCTCTGACAGAAACAAGTGCACAACTACCGCCCAGCATTTCTGGCACAAACAACAAGCACTGAATTCTGTGGGGTAGACCCTTTCACTGCTGCCATTTTATTTCCCTCTACTCCTCAATATCTGCTTTCCACTTGCTCCCCTCTTTTAAGACAAATATATGGCACACAACCAGTGGGATTGTGGGTAAGGCCTTTGCTTCTCTTAACAAGCTGCTTATATGATCCTCCAGAGAGCAACAGCTTCAGCTGGAGACAGAGTGATGTGTTAGGACTTTCTGCTACTCTGCTTTACAGGCAGACAGACAAAACAGAAAAGCAGGAGGATAAGGAAAGACAGAAAACTAACACAACAGAGAACCTCGTACAGAACTGGGACACGTACTAAGAGAAAGGACAAAGCACTGAGAGGTTTAGAGTTATCGGCAATAGTGATGAGTTTATGAGCGTGTATGTACACTGCAATCTTTAATTTCATCAGCCATTGCAATGAACCATAGGTGGGATTCAAAGGTGAATGGATACTTACAGGCTCCCCAGGCTCATTTCCTCCCAGGATACGGAAGCCGAAACCTGTATCCTTCCGCCAAAGGAATATGTCCTGCTCCTGGCAATCTGGCACTGAAATACACAAGAGAAACGATGAGAGGACTCCATGGAAATAAACCACCAAGTCTGCCAAGACATACAGGCTCCGCTCAGCACTGACCAATTAGCATCTACGAAGGCATATCACTGAACACTTGTTGCTCTAATGAACAAGTTATGTCTCCTGTTTGTCTAATTATCGCAAGTTCACATCCAGTTGTGTAATTGCTGATCAATAATGTGTTTGTTTTTCTATTAGTGTCAGAATGAGAGCAGGCAGGATCCACGGCTGCTCCTTCCCTCGTCTCGGCCCTGTGGAGCAGAGTGGCTCTTCATTCTCACGTGTAGACCGCAAACAAGGCTGCAAAGTCTCTCGCTGTCACCTCACAGACCTGCAGTCTGAAAAGGTACTCAACAGCAATCCCTATTATTATTATTACTGAACCTTTCTTACACACATGGATTGCGGCCTCACTTCACTTATTTCTCTCCCACTTTCCATCACACACACACACACACACACACACACACACAAACACAACTTCCTGAGCATTTGCATCTCGCCATAGACAGAGCAGACTGTGGGGGAAGACACAGGCAATTTGGCGTCAGTCTGTTCAGCCCACAGGGCCAGTCCGCACAGGAGGCACAGGCCGTTTCTTATTGCACTGCCTGCTGTCTACACTGCTGCCACACAAGGCCAGTAGTGAACCCATTAGCTTTAGCTCTCTGCTTTCCCCGATAACGGGCTTGGAGTGAGTTTAACTGCTGTGGCTAGACTTGTAATTAACCCTACACTGACCCTTCCAGTGATCAGAGCTCAATGTAAACCAGCAGGGAAAAGTACAGCTATGTGCCCCAACAAGCCACAGGTAATGTCAAGTATTAAAGGAAGCAAAATTCCAAAAAAAGCTCCCCTTTCAGTCACATTTAGCCACCAAAATATTGCTCTTCTGGTGCATTGGATGCATGGAATAACCTGCTTGCAAACTCGAGAGTGTGCATTTGTATGTGGCCTCGGCACATGAATAAGTATAAAAATACAGACAGAGAATCTGGGACTCTTTGTCTCCTTCTCTCTTTCTTGTTTCACTGTTTCTCCCCTCCTCCCCAGCTGACTCAAAAAGGGGTCTGCAGCTCCTTTCAGGGGTTATCAAACAGATATAGCAATCAGCCGCAGCTTAAATCAGGCCTCTCCGGGCCCGGTTAATATTTAATCAGCAGCAGTCCTAGATTGTACCGGCAGCCATGATTAATAACCAACACTGCAATACACAACGTGTCCACATCTGGCTGGCAACAATCAAAATGTGCGACAAGCTAACACAGCAGATCTGAAACAGACATCTCTGCTCTTCATCACACAGACATCTTCTTACAAAACAGAGATGTGTTTAATTGCATATTCAGAGCTATTCTTCTTTTGAATATCACCACCAGTACGAGAACAGTCTGAAAGAAGTAATTCAGCCATAAAAAAAACCAGTGAACCCTTTATTCTGGAGGATCCTTCCCTTTTCTCACAGGCTCTTCTATTAGAAACAGAAAAGAGGTGGTTTGACACCCTTACAGTGTTTCCCCATGAATAATGCAAGAATAGGCCATGACTGCAAATGATATTGAGGAATCTCACAGAGAAGCTGCCTCCCTTCTGGTGTTCCAGTTTTGGATTTTCAATACTCTGTTTTTCCAGTGAATAAACAGGTCGTGAGAGAGGCTGTTTGAATGCTGATAACCCTAATGTGGCCATTTTAAACGTGATTTAAAATAGGAAGGGTGCACTCTTCCTTTACTGGATGATGTGCAGGAAAGCACTTGTGGTTCTTTTAGATCAAGAGGAATGCAAGAGTCGTGTGTGTATGACTGACACATGCACGCACACACACACACAAATACCGTCACACCAATCATCGGAAAGCACTTGTGTGTTTTCAAGGACACTTCTTTCTTGGAGGCACCTTTTGTCATCAGGATCAGTTGTGACTCAGAAAGCACACAGTTGTTTTGTAAACACAAAAAGGCAGTAAAAGACACAGTCAGAGATGTGTGCAGTGCTGAACACACTGTATTCTCAATTGTGATTCCGTAAACCTGTGCAGCTTCTCCATGATTGAAGACATACAATTGCTAATGTAATCTGAGTCAAGCAGTCAGAAATGTTCTCAGAGCATCTTTTCACTTTATTAAAATGGTCTAACTGTCCAACCAGTGGACAAATTAATGAAAGCACCCAGCATTTATCTGCCGAATCCTATTTTTCCCTGACCTCCATGATGCCAAAGCCATACATCAGACATTTTATAAAACACTTGTAATAAAATGCATAATAAAAAAGAAGAAAAAGTAAAGAATTTAATGGAATAGAAATTACAAAGTGCACCTGGCAACATCTTTCAAAGTAATAACTTGACATTTTGGGAAAAGCATGTATTTCCTTTTTTGCCTAAAAGTTAAATAAGAACATCAGTTCATGTCATTCAATTTCTTTCTGTTTGTTAAATAGGACGGTGTTTAGCTTAGCTTAAAATAAGGACTAGGCACAGCTAGTCTGACTGATGATGACAAAACTGCCCACCAGCCTTCTAAAAGCAAGAAATTGTTTGCACATTAACTCCTATAAAATGCAAGATTATGGTTTTTACACTTTGGTTACTGATGCAAGCTGTAGTATTATGTTTTACTGTACAACCAAGAAATCCTCTCATGTCAGCTCTGCCAGAAATTTAATTTAAAAACACCCACAAAAATGTATAGCTTCGATAGGTCATTCCTCAACTGAGCACTTTTTTTTTAGCTTTTATCTTGAATCTCAGCCATCACATGTCTCTTGCTAGATCATCTCAGGCTATTTTCAGCCTTATAGAAGGTTAAGAGGTCTGTAATATCCCTGGGGGATTAACCTCGCTGACCATTTAAACTCTAAAGTCAGCAAAGCTTTTAAATTCCTAAAAAAAAGTTAGAATTCTACTCACGTCGGCTCTCGTACATGCTCCTTGACTGTGCCCAAATTTTAAAGGGGTCTGGCTTCTTCGCGAGAGTGAGGGTGCCATCTGCAGGGTCC
>JAQFJB010000002.1:17874794-17894274 GCA_029874875.1 Naso minor | reverse complement strand
GTAAGCATTTCTTAATTAATGCTATAAAGTCCAATTTTTTTTCTAGCATTTTAATTTATCATATATATATATATATATATATGTTATGAGTTATATTCTGTTCTTAATGTTAATGTTATTCTGCTCCTATATAGGAAATGGATTAGCCAACAGAGCTATGAGACAAATCTTGCGGCCCAAACCTAAAAGTAGTGTTGCATGTCTGTTTACTTTTCTCCCCTCATTGTGCTCTAGATTTAGCTATGTTTGGATATGGCATAAAGTTTACAGTAAGCAAACACATGAATGCAGGTATAAGCATCCATACCAACAGAACTGCACAGACACACATTCACAGAGATAGATGGAGACACAGATGAAAGAGTGTGTAAACACATATATAGCGTATTCCGAGTGTGGACTATAAATAGAAGGTTGTGGAAGCCAGTTTCTGTCCTCACTGGCAGGTCATAAAAAGCTCCGGAGCAGGGGACATGCGTCCCTGAAGTGGCCTGTTTGAGAGCCTGCTATGACCCACATCCTTTCTCCTAATACTGGGTCACTCACTCACTGCTCCTGAACAAACATCACAAACTGCAAGAGCATCTGAGATGTCCCAAGTCATTAATTACAGATATTATCACCGCACAGTAGGTACTCTGTGTATTGGAATCACAAGGGACACTTTTATCAGTCTTTTTCATATGAACTCGAAATCTGCAATCTAAAAAAAATAACTTTTTCACCTCTGAAATGTTAAAAGGTGAGATAACTTTTATTTATAAGCAGCAATTACTTATAACCAGCTAGCCTTCTTAAACTTCATGAGACCAAAGATGTCCGGACACTAAAATAATGACCCAACTTTATTCAACATTTAAGTGAAACCTCACTTCCACCTGCTCCAGAACGCGTAAAGGAAGCCATCTTCAAGTTCTTTGATTTAGTTAAAATGGACACAGACAGAATCCAGAGGATTTTGCATTTTCCAAATGTTTTTGCATCCCTCTGCTACTGTACACGCTAAATGAGCAAGTACTAGCAGCAAAACATTCGGATGCCATTTTATGTAGCTTCAGAGAAAAGTAGATTCAAAGACCATCTGGCTACTGAATCTTTTACAATACACAGGGCTCAGCTTTCACTGTTTTTGCAGCTTCATAGTTTTCTTCTTATATTGCTCCACATTATTTAGCATTTTTTACAGAGCTGCTGGAAATCAACTGAAATTCTACTACAAGCATCAAGCAGGATAGCTTAATTATTCTAGTAAATACTTGGGCCACAAAAAATGTGCTTCTTCTGGCTCAATGTATGTCTGGTTTCTCGGCCCAAGCCTGGCCCACGTTCAGCATGACTGTCACACGGTACTTCCACATCTGAAGCAATCCTGGCGCACACACAGAAAATCTTCCTCGTCATCAGCCAACAATGGAGAGTAAGAGCTGGAATTTTTCTGATGTGGAAGTAAATGGCCCAGACTTGGGCCAAGGACAAGGAAGGTATACTGGACTAAAACACAAACAGTTTTATTCAGTTGAAACTGTTTGTGGCCTTCACTATACAAAAAAATTGCATTTCTGCATGAAATGAAGTTGCACTGAACACCTCTGGTGGGCTGATGCAAGCTGTGAGTTTATTCTAAGAAGGAAGCTGTTTTCTGTGGAGGCTGACTAAATATTTCATTCATGTAGCTGAGTGAATGTTTGTAGCATCTAAAAGTGGCCAAAGCCTGCCACAGATATCCACATGCAAACTTATGCACTGAAAATGAGTAGAAGGCTAAAGGATTAAAAAAAATGGGAGGCCTACTAAACGTGATTTCTGCGCTGCAAATGGACAGAGTGATGTTAAAGGTTTTGAGTCCATCTGAAATGACATTTTATGAGTTTTCAGCTTTAAATGACACGTGTTGTCTTTTGCTATGGTAACGCCGTGGCTTGAAGAACAGCAATGTCAGTCTGTCAGTCACTTTGGTCCAGATTGAAACTTGGATGGCTTGCCATGAAATTTTGTACAAAAACGTTCTTGGTTGCCAGGACGAATCCTCGAAACTTTTCTGCTAGTTTCACTGGCAGGTCAAAGTTTTCATTTATGCAGTAAAATATATTCATCTAGTAGACTGATATTCATGTTTCAGAAACGGATCTTCAGACTTTTCCTCTAAGTCTGTGGTGCCACAATGAGGCTTTTGTAGATTTTATTAAAATCTCTCAGCAACTATTGGACAGATTGTTATAGTAGTTTGCTAATTAGCAAGTCTTAGCATGCAAGCATGCTACGCTAAGATAACAAACATTCTAAACATTGTATCTGCTAAACATCAGCATATTAGTCTTGCTAGCATGGCTGTAGAAATGATCTTCATTATCAGGTAACAAACGCAGCTTGCATGTAAACACTGTGACTTGTCTATCTACTGCATCTCTGTTGTTAAAGTTGGTTCTTTGTTAGGTGAACACCTACATGAAATTGAACCCTGAATCTGACAATGGGTGCCCGCAGACCGTCTTTCTCACTTTTATTTCTTCTGATGCTCAGTAGATTTTATACTGGCATAACATGGATGCCTGAAAGTCCTGGACTGCTAGTGTGTGCAATTTGGAGCGTGCTTCAGAAGTCTAAAATAAAAAGGTGTTCAAAGTGTCAAATTTCTCAAGAAAGGTACAATCGTGCACAAGCTGCTGAGCATGAATGAAGTGTCTAAGGTGTGTTTAAGGTGCTTGTGCCGTGCCGTAAGTCTTTTGGCTTAACCCGCACATCTGGAATCACTGTATGATTCTTTTCTTTTGTTTTAACCTGTCAGGATTTGGCTCCAACTTTTTACATTTTATGTTTCCGTTTTGTTTTGTTCAAACAAACAAGTCAAGTGGCAGAGTTTCAGACTAAAGCTGACAACTATCTCTACATCCACTGCGCCCTCTCTCTTGATGCCCTGTTCTGACCCCTGGTTCAGTGTGATTTAGTGTTCACCTGGGGCCAAGACAACCTGAATACCTCTCCATCCACAGCAACATGAATTCTTGCTTGATTATTCAGATCTTCACTCCTCTACCAGTTGTCATCAGAGACACAAACTGCTTACGACTAAACACAGTTAAAACCAAAAATGTCCACACAAACAAACACAACACCACAACCACAATAACACACACAGATCCAGGCGAAAAAAAACGTCCTCTGTGTGTTTACAAAAGGCCGTGGGGCTGATGGCCCTGTGCTGACATCTGATACCCTCAATCGCCCTCCTGCTGTTGATGGTCTGAGGAGCTTCCACTCATTGTCTAATACAGACATACACCCACTCGTAGACACACACAGAGAAACAGCCAAACATCTGCTGTTTTAACCCCTGCTGGTCGTGAGTGTGAGCATGGCGGGGGTGGGGGGGTGGGGGGGCAGGACCGAGCAACTTCCAACTGACCTGAGAGAGGGATTCTCATGATGGTGAGGCTGTAAACTCTGCAGGGAAACATTTGTTTTTATTTGAATTAAATCCAAAAATTGCCTTCATAGCACTATGCCACTCAACAACCCAAGAAACCATAGCTACAGTATAAATTGAGGCGTGTTTCCAGGATAAACACACGCTTTGTGGTGTTGATGTGTGTGTTGTGAAAACAGAGGCTAAGCGGTGACGTGAGAAAAAATTATGTTCATATCCCAGAGCAGACAGAGCAGGGGAGGGGCAGAGAAAGCCAACAGTCACACAGGGAGTCAGCAGGGAACTCTCAGGGGCCTCTAAGCCAATTACTGAGCAGCATTGATTGAGGCAGCACTTTAAGGCCTCATCTACACAAGTAGTCCCTTAATACACTGGTCAGATGAAGGGAGCGACTCCACCACAAACTATGAGCAGATCTCCATTTGCTTCCATTATGCTGTCAGCTGGACAAATCTCTTTAGAGATGCTGATGGGACTAATGCAGAATATTACAAAATATATAGTCCAAACATGGGTCGAATTTTAATTTTTAAAAAAGTTTCCTTCGATCTATCCCATGCTTAAAGTCTGCTGCTGCTGAGATGGACAGGCATTGGACCTGTTTCCTCTGCCCTGATCAGTTGACCTGGGAACCAAGGTGAGTATTGTGTCCTAAGTGCTGTGGCTGTGTTCAATCAGCACTTCCATCCCCCATTAAAGGGACTGCTGGTCCATAATGATTTATGAAGGGGAACGGAGAGAGAATCAATGTAGTGGAGGCCCTCAGATTAATGATTAAGCAAATAGCAGCCCCACTTCAGATCCTATCAGGGGCTATCGAGGTGCTGCTAAGAGCACACCATGCTGTAGTAAGTTCAATTAACTGGCATGAGGTTGAGGCTACAATGCCTCCTCCTGCCTCCCACAAAGAAACACACAATCAAACAACCATCAAAATTCAGTATTTACTGTTCTAAGAGGATTTTCTGTTGAGTCGATCTGCTGTGTCACAAAAAAGTAGTATGTATGTAAGTATGTCATTATGTTACAGGTACCAGCAAAAACGTGTGTGTGTTGAAAAATGAAAAGGTCCTCCTTTAAAGTAAAATGTTGCCGTCTTTCCTCACTTTTGTTTAGGCAAAGTTCTTTCGTTGTGACTGCTTGTGGTTCAGACAACATCTCATTTGTTTTGGGCGACAATTTTATTTTCTCCATAATTATTTTTTCAGTGGATTATGCTCTCAATCAACAAAATAAATTATTTTATCTCCATTATTTCTGAAGTTATCTCTCCTTTAACTTCTTTTGTAATATAATCAAGTTTGTGAAAAAAATAACTTTCTAGTCACATAAGACAAAAATCAACACAGCTGTGACGAGGCCTTACTGAGGGATTTTGTTTTAATGATGACAAACGAGTAACCAGTTATTTACACTTTGAATTTTTATTTTCTGTCCAACTTACCAATCAATTGACTCATTGTTTAAGCTCTGTATTTGTAAAGTGAAAATGTTTTTTTTTTTTTTTTTTTTAAGAAAATCAAAATAAGGTACACAAGGTAGCAGATGCTGCTTCAGTATCTATCTATCAGTAACTTCTAGTATGGAAGCATTTCAACCAATGCCCTGACCCAAATAGTTTTCTTTATCAAAGAGCCTCTTTATGCTTTTTTTTTTTTTTTTTATAAGAGGAGCAGGTTCCTCACTGAGATTGTTTGAATAAGAGGACGATGCAGTTATCCATTAAAGAGGAGAAGGACAGAGAACAGAGGGAGAGAGGGGCCGGACACACAATACTGCTGCTGCTCAACACAACAGGCCATTCTTTGAGCTCGCGCCACAACACTTCACACAGCTGAGTCCCAGCCGCTATTCTCCTGCTGTTCCTCCTGCTCCCCTCCCCAGCTCTCCCCTTTCAATATGTGGGAGGAGAATGGGAAAGGGGGCTAAAAATGAATAGTGGGCATGCACATACAATCTGAAGCGTCATTAGCTGGAAATCTTGTAAAATTACACAAAAGACATCAGGGCTTTAAAGAATTGTAAAGCAGTGTTTGCTGGGGAAAAATAGGAGGGGGGTTTTAATTTAAGGAGCAAAGCTGAGAAGGGAGAGCTCATGCACAAGGAGAGGTGACTCAAGGAGGGAGAAGATGTGGCAGACAAACAGGCACTCACACAAACACACACACACACACACACACACACACATCCGCCATCATAACAGACACATGGCACAACACATCACTACTCATCAGTATCATGCAACAAATCTGAATAGGCATTGATTCCCAGTTTCTCCAAAAAATTCCACCTGCCTCTGTATTTCTGCCTCTGTGTGTGTACCTCTTTATTCTTTCCACCCACATCCCTTCAAATCTAATCCCGGAAGCCAGAGCATCACTCCCAGGAGAAGGAGTAAATGTCACAGAATTACCTCTACACCACTACTGCTGCTGCTGCTGCTTTCCTCTCCGCACGTTATTCCATGGAAATATTCACAAACATAAATCCAAGCAGGCTGAATTCTGCTCTCCCTCTTCCAGCCAAACCATCCATGGATCATCCAGTTGTCTGAGAGCGAGTGCTAGCGCCCAGCTTGTGAGCTCATTCAGGCAGGCGGCTAGTAGGCAGCTGCCGTTTTTCTTCAAAGCTCCACAAGCAGAGCAAATTAGAGGTCCAGCCCAGCTTAGAGGCTAAGCCATTGTGAGCTATTCACACTCCAGTTCCTGTCTGAGGCCAATGGCAGCAGCCCCCTGCATGCTCCCGCCCACTACCTCTCTCTCTCTCTCTCTCTCTTTCTGTCTCTCCCCCTTCTCTTGCTATCTTAGCCATAAATATAGACACTTGACATTACCTAACACATGGTCCCTCCTGATAAACAGCCAGCTTCAGGCAGGTCTGTGACTGAAAAAAACCTCTCCAGGGGTGAATGCTGGGTTAAGGAAGAGTGTGGAGGGCAGCAAGACAAGGATGAGGGTAAGGATGAAGATGGGAGGGGGTGCTATATCCTACTGTGCAAATGATGCTTCTGTCATCAGCTTGCTTAGATATAAATGTGTAGATGAACAATGTTTTTGGTCTTACATGAGTGATTGCAGAATTGGTTTCTGGCTGGATTTGGTTACAATGCTTTAACCAGCCTGGAGCAGAGACCGGAGGTCTTGTTTAGGACCTCAGAGATTAAGAGCCCAATGGCATACCAAAGGAAAGCTTGTACCTGGCAGCGCAGGCCTGTACCTGCATGGACATGGACTGCTGCCCAGGCAACCTGACCACAAACCCAGGAGCTGCCCTGAGGGCAGGGGACTGCAGTTTTCTGTTTGGATTCACATGGACACATGCCCTCATTGTACCTCAGCTGAAAGTTAAAAAACACTAGCTTCACTGGTTGAAACAAAATGTGTTGAATGCTACACTTAGCATCTTGATGTAACTGTTCGATATGTTACATAAATATAGTTGCATAAGTGATCTAACATTGTTTGATGTTCCTGTCAACATGACGCATGAGAATTTTCAGAAATCTTTGTTACTAGCTGGTATGCTAGGTTAGCAGAGTGACTCTTAAGAAGAACATCTGTGACTGGGGAATAGCTGATTTGAGTTGGACATGCTTTTGTTGGATTAACATACAGCTAAGCTCAGTTTGTTGCCTGCCAACAGAACATCCTTCTGTCAAATGGGAGAAGACTCTATACACTGAAAGCTCATTTCACTTCTGTTTATACAGAATTTACTGGTGCTGTGCTTTTATTTTGCAGGTACTTAGATATCTGTAATATTGCCTCTCAGCTGTCTGGTAGTTGTTCAACCTGTAATACAATTAAACTTATTTGTTTTTGTTTGAAGGAATCTTTTCAAGTGGAGAAGATCAAAAGCACTCTGTGTATGTATGCAAGCTACACTAAATATGAAGCTACAGCCAAGAGATTAGCCTAGTTTAGCATACTAGGAAACTGCTAGCTAGGTTTTGTCCAAATGTGAAGTAGTACCTACCAGCACGTTTAAAGTTCACTAGTTAACTAGTCACATCTTAGTTGTTTTTATCGATACAAAAACCAACTAGTAAAATTATTATTTACTTAAGTTTTACCGGTAGCAAACAGCTATCATGTGCTGGTTAGCTGACTGTTTAGCCCTACTTTCTGTCTCTAAGCTAAGCTAACCTCCTGGCCCCTTCCTTGATATTTTGCATACGAGAGCAGTCTTTATCATCTTGTTTTACTCTCAGCATGAAAGCAACTATACTATTCTTACTACTAAGCTATTATGCAACTTTTTCTTTAGCAATTACCTATATTTACAAACAGCAGTGATATGGTGAGGGGATGAGTAAAACATTTATGTAACATATGCCAGGTGCAAAACTGCCAAAAACGCAACTCTGCTATTCTGACGACATAGTCAAACAAATAATTACCTTCACTGACTCCATTAGACATGGTCTACTGTAAAACCCGTCACGTTGTGGTTGATTGGAAGTTTTTGTTGAATACATAAGCAAAACAACAGAAACACCACAGATACTGTAAGCACCCACAGTTCAGTGAAGAAAGTTGAATTGCATATGATGTTAGATCATTGTACTCACTCTTAAGGGCATTAAGACTTGGAAAAAACCAAGGACTACAGAGTTGTGGGCCAGTTAGCTCACGGGTATGTGGGCTAGCAATGTGCTACACCACATCTAAGCCGTCATAAGACACTCTCACACAGAGGACTTTGGTAAAAGATGATACAATCATAACAGAGAATCTTTGTTTAGTGCATTAGCACAGTTCATTTCCTTGACCTCGAAAACAGGGTTTTAATCATTCTCCACTGACAGCAACAAAAATAGATGCAATAGCTAGCTGTCAATCTGTGAATGTTTCGCAAAATTCACACCTGCTCTAATCAACAGTCCCAATTTCTGGTTCAGTTCCATGAGGACAGGAATCCCAGTTTGGCTGAAATATCACTCTGCTCTGGGCAGGAAAGGACTGTGACCTAAACCATACAGAGAGAACTATATGGAGCATGCATGCAGTTGTACAACAAGATAGTGACTCATTAATCAGGGACTGATCACTTTAAATTGACCTGAGTGACTCTGGGCTGATCCTGTCAACAATCTTCTCATCTTCTCTTCACAAGATCAAAGGCTGATTGTCTTACATGAGCTTCGAAGGAAGACTAAAAAAGGATTTTGAATGACAATAACATTATTGGGGTCTGCACTTCACCTGGTTCGTGTTGGGACTGATTTAGTTAATGTATGAACAGGTTCAAGGTAGTCTACGGTACATTTTGTTCTAAAGTCGGAGCAAAAACAGAAGTTGTGTGGTTGTAATGGTTCCTTTTGAATAATGTACCTTGAGGTGCTTTTAAATGGGTCTAGATGTGATTGTCAATAACAAAAATGACAGAGACCCCAGCCTCCAATGCCACCTTCCACCTACTTGTCAATTACGCTACCACTGAAACAAGAAGAATATTTAAATATCTGTCTTTTTGGCCTGTATGTGATTTATTTTAATGGTGACAAATGATGCCTGGCTGTGCCTGCAGAATATGCTAAATATGGCAATGAATACACTAACACATGCATTAAACATAAACATCACACACACACAGGCCATGTAAACACACACACACACACACAGAGTCTGCACCTGTCTTCATACATCATTACTATGCAAAAACACATATTTGCCCAGCTTCCTCAGTGTGCTTGGAAGCCATCGTTTTTACATCTCCCGTCGTTACCAGAGCAAATTGTGTGTTAACACAGCAGATACTTGCTCCCATGCACAAAATATGATCCGTGTGTATGTGAAAAGGAGGCAAACAGAAGCTGGGGCCCACTCATCCGTTACAAGAATGAATGGCCATCATTAGCATGAGGCTCCCCGGCAGCACCCTGCAATGCAGCGACACACACAATGGCGAGTGCCACGCTTCCCCTTGCCGTTCCCCCAGAGAAGCCCTTTTGTTTGAGCAGCATCTGGACCTGACCTCCATGCATTCGAGGCTCATGACCCCCTCCTCTCTGCTCCCTCTCAGCTCCTCATCTCTTCTCCTCTCCTAACCTCCTCTTAAAAACCTGCTCTGCCTCTACAGAAACCCCCCTCTCTTCCTCCTCCTCCTTCATCTCCTCTCCTCTCCTTCCCTGTACCCCGTCCGTTCTTCACACACAGATACCCCCTCTCCCTCCCTCTTTTAGCTGAGGAGAGCAGCCATCTCTTGCTCCTTGAAAAGAAGGTCTGTGTACTAGTGGGCCTTACACAAAGCCTGCAGGGTGAATTAGAAAACCAAAGAGGAAAAAGCACAAGGGCTACTGGCCATCTGTCCCTCTGGGTTGGACGTGCCTGCTCCGAGTGTGCCTGCCCCCCTCTTTCCCTCACATAATTCCCACCCCTACCCCCACCTTCCCTGATTCCCTTAGCCTATATACACAGCATCAACCACACACACACACACACACACACACACACACATAGACACTCTCTGCCATGCATACATCACAGGCATCGGATGGCGGATGGCAGTGAGAGTGGAAAAAGGGAAAAGAAGAGAATGAGGAGAGAATAAGAAGCTGCCACTTGCCTGGATGCAGAGCGAGCCTTGAGCCAGCAAATCAAGCTGTAATCCCTTTCTTTGTGTGAGCGGCAAAGAGAAATTTGTCTCCAACAATGATTTCCCCGAGATCGGCAGTAGAGTGGAAAACAAGGAAGCGAGGGAGTGAAGGACAGCGAGGTGGGGAGGGAAAAAGAGAGAGCGAGAGAGAGAGGAGGCGATGGAGGGTGAGAGCAGCAGAGGCAGGGAGACAGTGGGAGCAGCTAGAGTGTGACAGAGAGAGACAGAGGAAGGCAGCAGCCAGCGCTGAGCCACAGGGACGCTGACACTCACTGGAGGATTTGAAGTGAAGAGATGAGGACGACAGAGAAGAGAGCAGAGAGAGAGAGAGGGAGAGGGAGGGAGAGATCAGGTGGGGGGAGGGAGGATTGGTTCACTGTGTGGCTCAAACGCTGGGATAACGCCGAGATAACCCTCATCCCCAAGCAGCAGCTGTAGACGTGAGAGGGAAATGAATCCCACGAGAGAGCGACTTCTCTATCAATTGTGACATTTGCTGCACATGATAACAATGGCCATCTGTAGCAGCGGCGCGATGAAGGAGGAGGTCGGGTTGACAGAGGCGAGGGGGGGGTGTTGTGTTCTTCATATAAACACTCATGCCCGAAAGAGAAAAAAACACCTCAGCCAGTGGTGGAGGGGAAAGGCACCTGTTCGAGTCAAGCACAGGGAGCAACACATGTGCTCAGGAGAGGGGGAGGAGACATGAGGGACAGGAAGACAAAGAAACAGAGGGCTGAGAAGTGTGGCTTTTATTTGACTCCTTTTGTCATTCTGCCTTGTCATGCCAAGGAAATATTTGCATGTGTGAAAGAGAGAGAGAGACAATAAACAGGAGGTGGCAGGGATAGTAGGTCAGCAAACGAGGGAGAGAGGGAGGAACAGGAAGAAAGAAAGACAGAGGAGGAGTAAACACTGTAAACATTTCCATTTTATAACCGACCAGCACTGTTGGGGAAGTTTTTGCCTTTTTTATTAGTCATTATCATTAAAAAAAAAAAAAATCAAAGTCAAAACATAGACATCTTCCCTTTTAAATAAAAGGATAAGTCTAGTAATATTTCACATCTTTACTGTCAAAAACAACTCACAAGTGTTGTCTGTGTGGCCAAATCCTGTATCTTATCTTACCCCAAATACACATCAGTGAGCCCCAGTGTTTCACTGATTGCTCCTTTATCAACATGAATGAGGGCCCTGAAGTTTATTTTGAGTCAATCCCAAATATGGCGTGTCGCTGCTGCAATTACTCACTGAAGCGCACCAAATCCATGTCTCAAAATAACCCCCAACAAACTTATTTACTCCTGAGTTTGAGAGCAACTTTACATTTGTGACCTTTATTCTTTACAGGATTCCTGTTAGTTACTACAAATTGTGCAGAATCAATCAAGGAAATAATTCCACACAAAACTATTTACCTACCCACAAACAGTAGTAATCTACAATGGAAACATTCATAGAAAGGTGTTAAAAGCACAGAAGCATGTCCTCTTCTTCTTCTTCGCCTACACCTTCATCTTCTTCTTTTATCTGTGACAGTTTATATAATATTTGTGTTCTTAAAACAAACTCTTTTCTCGATCCCTCTGACATCTTTAGGAAGTGTGTTTAAGACAAAATCATAGATTTTTTCATGGTCAAGCTACTGCCAGCAGCCCATTTCTATCAATGAGAGAACCAGCAAAAACTTGTTTTTCATAAAATAAAATAAGTAAATAAGTCTACAGTATGTAAAAGCATAAATGAATACCAGAAGAAAGGCATATAAAGTTATCTACCACAGTTATCCAAGACTTGGATGCTTTTCAGCACCACTTGACCAGGTGTGTCAGAACAGGTGACCTGAGACAATAGATGATCTAATTAAACACCCAGTAATTTGATTTTAGAACCTGATGAACTGATATCAAGTCATCTGACACATTGAGGACAGAAGCATTAACATTCCTACTCCCCAAAACAAACACAAATGAGTCTGCATTATACCTTTTATGTGACCTCTTGGCCTGTCTTGTGTAGAAACAGGGTGCCACAGAGTACTGAAGTCAGCCAGTGACTGAGAAATGAACACATGTTGGTTTTGGTCTTTTTATAGAATTTGTTTTCAATAAGAAAATTACAGATTAACTCCAGGACGATTTATCACAATACAGTGAAGGGAGTCTATTCTGTGTCCATTCAATGACGCTTTATTAAAAGACAATGGACTCTTTTATTCAGAGATACAACCTGGAAAAAGTTAATTATTTCCAGTAAATGAGAAATCGGTGCCACTTGCTCTGCATGATGCGATGCAATGACTATGTGTCTGAAACTGACCGTCTTGCTTTATGCTTTTTGTCAAATATTGTGCTACAGGTACAAGTCCTGCACTGGTAGTTTGCTTAAAGGTAAAAGTTCCTTAGCAATGAATTAAATGTAATGTTATCTCTCATTATGACTCATATTTAGAGGAAGGGAAAGGAAAGATTGTGATGCTTCATCACAGGTTGTTTAATTATAGATCGTGAGCAAGAATGTTTCCTCTTGGATTCGTCTCACGTGAAGGACTCTTAGAGGCATGAGGAAATGAATGTTTCACTTATTTTAGTTATATTCAGGATGTTACTCATTTTAAGGATTTTAGAGGCCTTTAGAGATAAAAGTATCCAGTATGTAATTTTTGAGTATGTACATTTTAGGGAATCTTAGAGGCATCGGGAGGTTTTTATGTAGTCTTTTCTTTTTAATTTTTTAATGCAGTTTTAATGTTTAATGTTTGTCCTCTGTGCACAGAGGCCTCTCTATCATCCTGTGATCTTTTGCAAGAGCCCAACATGTTCATCACATAATCAGGCACGAATCTATTTTCAATATATCAGAACATCATAATCCCAGGCAGAGCACCGGGGGAGGCTCAGAGAGGAGGATTTACCGGTCACATGGCTGAGCGCAAGAGTAGGACAGACAGCCAGAGAGAGAGAGAGAGAGAGACAGAGTGAAAAAGCAAAGAACAAGAGAGACAAAAAATACATTAATCTAGAACCCACGTTTCATTAGAGAGAACCGCATGCAAACACATGCAAACAAACACAGCCAAGCCCCAGTCTATGGAAACAAAGGGGAGTGGAGTTTGATGGGAATGAGCTGTTTCTTGGGAGATTGAATCCCGTCTATGCTTATGTGTGATAAAGCAATTTCTCAGTGCTGAAGCACACACACACGCAAACACAAACACACACACACAAATATTAAGCAAAAGGTTTTTAGAACACAAACATTACATGAGTACAGAAGGAAAATGAGCTGAGTAGAGCTGGACTGTGTCACCCAACTGCACATCCAGCTGTTTTTGACGTAACAAAGCTCAGCTGTGGAGTCTGGCTGGTGCTGGGTGTTTTGCACGAGTCACGCTTCTTGAGTATTTCACAGCTATGTGAGACAGCTGCAAAAATGGTGCTCTGGCGCAGTCAGAGTGGTTGTAAAGGGCAGTAATAGGAAAAAAAAACCTACACATGATAATGAATTTGTCTGTTTGTTTCTTAATTTATTTGTTAGAGGCAGAGCTGATGAGTACTTCGAATGACGAAAGTGAAATAATGTATGGGTGAGTGAGAGGAAGGAATGAGATCAATAGATGAAAGAAAGGAGAAAGACACCCAAAAAGTGGGTCATTAGGGTAAAGCTGAAAAAATGATGCTAAAGATGTCCTGGTTTAACCATCCCCCATTACATCATTATCATTAATATTTTTACTCACAAGGCACAGCATGGCGATACAGATTGGCTCGGATGATCTTCTGCAGCTCGTGGTCAGGGGAAGATTTCTGAAACCTCAAGCTGAGGTAATGCTTCAGGTCCTTGTTGAGTTTGTGACCTGGAAACAGCAGACAGACAAAAACTCAAGTAAACAAACCTTGACATCACAAAACTAGGGCCGTTCTTGGCTGTTTACTTGTTGTCATTTGGCCAAAAGTAAGGCTGTGAAAGGCCATGACATTTCCATTTCTGACATGCTCCTAGATACCAAAACAGCTCTGGCCCTGTCCTTACTCCTTACACAAAAAACAGTCTTCCTCCAGTCAATAAATTTAGTGTTTATACATTAATACAAAATATTTTTAAAATGCAAATTTGAGCATATATTTATATTCTTTTAAAAACATGTGAAGCAACAGGACTGAGAGTTTATCGTCATACTACAGTGGCAGCTCTGTGCAGCTGAACTTATGCACAGTGGGCTAAATGCTAACATCAGCATGCTAACATTCTCACAGTAGTTTGAGTCACAGGGAATAGGAGTTGGGTATAAGCCTTCCATTAGCCGACTGTTTCAGTCGGCATTTTCCTCTCTTCCTGTTATAACTTTGAGATCAAGATCAAGATTTAAGATGCTTTAGTGTCAATTCTGCAGTTACGTTCCAGACATACAGAAAATTGAAAAATCATTGTCTCTCTGACTCACCCACAGTACAGGGAGAGTATATCAGAAAACACAAGCAACAGAATAAAATAATACAAGAAAAGTAAAAATATAAAGATATCATAGTACAACAACAGGCATCTATTTTGCAAGGGCACCCTTGCTGCATCCTGGGCTTAGCAGCACCCTAAATGATTGTAATTGGTTTAAAGAAACACAAACCATTAAGGGAGTTTTTCCCCTATTCCAAAATGATAACCACTTGAGCCAGATCTTTCTCCAGTGCATGCACAGCGCTAACGTAGTGTGGAGAGAGGTGTGGCTAAGCGAGACAATTCTCACATTGACAATGCAAATGTGCTGATGTCAAGCAGGTATAATTCTTAACGAGTGCGCGAGCATGCTAATGTTCACTAATAAGCATAAAAAACAAGCTGAGGTTGACATTCGCTAGTTTTGCAGGTGTTAATTATTGGACAAAGTGAAATTTTGACCTAATGATAGTGTTAGATGGAAAGTAAATGGTATCACAAAGTTATCAGAATTCATCCTGAGAGGGAAATGAACATTTGTACCAAACTTCATGACAATGCATCCATATTAATTAAGACATTTCATGTAAAACAGCAAACATGAGCCTCACAGTGACGCCACAGGAAAAGACATCACAACAATTATTAGGATACATCATCTGGCTCCATGATTTGGCTCCATGAATGTCTGTACCTAACCTAATTTCATACTAATCTACCAAATTATTTTATAGATGCTTGACCACAATTCAAAAATATTGACCTGCTTATGGTGCCAGAGGGGAAGTCAGGAGATTCACAGCCATTTGGATTCATCCTCTAGGGATGTGGAATGTCTGTTTCACATTAGATAGTTCTCGATCACATAGTTTTTTTTGTTTGTTTTTTTAAAATTTAAATCAAGATGTCTCACTTTGGTGACATTTCCATCCTTAGAGCCATGCAGCTAGCAGGGCAACAAGTTCTGCATATTTTACTCAAACCTACGAGAGAGAAAATCATACTCAGTGTGATGGGATTAATGTAATCCAACTTTTATATGAATCATGAGATGGTAATGGAGCAAAAGAGAGGTCAGAGACCTACACAGTATGTAACAGGGTGGTTTATTTAGAGAGAAACACAAACATTGCGGTGGGTTTGGGTAATTGATAAAGAGGGTCTCTTATTGGCTTGAATTACCGGGCTTACTCAGCATCCGTCCAATCAGAGGTGCCAATGCTGCTGGCTGCTTGAACAGTCCCGGCACTCACAATGGGGCCAGATGGTCAGAGCTCGCTCTCACGCCAGGGTCTCATTTAGGACCATTTAATGATCTCCAAATATATCATCCTTGTCTGGGAGAGCTGGCAAGCAGTTATTGGGGGAGGTGCCATGGCCTCCTGTCGGCCTCAGATCACAGTGGAAGAGTTTCTCCTGGCTCAGTGCTTTGGGATTGCAGGGTCAGTGTGCTGACTGAGTTTACTTTGGAACTGAGAGGGATTATGATAAGGTTTAAAGATGAAGTGAAACAGCAGGTGGAGTGCCTATTAGCTTCTGTAATGGGACATTTTTCAGAGTGAAAAAGAAAATGTGGACAAGGTGAAATTGCACATTTTTTCAGATTTTTCAACCACATTTTTTGGAGCTGAAGCTTAAACGAGCTAAGATCCAAACAAAAAAACTGCTACTGTGATATTTCTTGGTTACAACTGTTAAAAAACATACTAATGGTCAAGTGCTGAAATATTAAATAGTAAAGTGACTTTAAAATTCTCAGAAATGTTTTTCTTTTAACATAAACTTGACATAAACCAGGAGATAGGGAGGGACACAGAAACACTTAAAAAACCGCTCACTCTCATTGTGAAATGAAATGCTTACTTCATTCAGTTACTGCCATAAAGGAGTAATTTGACACATTTTAAAAAATGCTTTTCTTTTTTTTTTTGTTGCTGGGAAATAAGAAGACTGATACTACTCTCCTGTCTGTACAGTAGCTCGAGCTAGCAGCCTCTTAGCATGAAGAGTGAAAACAGGTGGGGACAGCTGGTCAGGTGCTGTCCACAGGTAACAAAATCCACCAACCAGCGCCTCTAAAACTCAGTTATGTCTCATTTGTTTAATCTATGCAGTGCAAAAACAATGATTTGCTGCTTAACAAGGGGGTTAGGTGCTGGACCATGACTCAACCAAGACCAGTGGCCAGGACAAGAAGAGACTCTCGGAAGTTAAAAGCAGAGTTTCAAGTTTTTATGCTAAGCTAAGCTAACCTAAGTTTGTTGGCCAAAGCTGTTCAGAAATTGATCAATTTCTTAACAAGAGAGCAATCGTAATATCCCCCAAATATCAAGCATTTTGTTGAGGTTGCGGAGTGAGAGTCAGAAGGGAGACAGGAAGTGCTTGCAGCCTGAGAGGAAGTCCTTCAGATATGAGGACAGACAGATCAGACACATCAGCGCAGCAGCTGAGAATGTGAAAAAGGTCTTAAAGCAGTGAAGTATCTGTCATCTACCCTGAGGTGTGGCCCTGTGGTGACATCATCATCTGCCAGGCCCGGCCTCACATCCACCTCCTCCCCCAAAGGCATTACTATAAATACTGAAGCCGATAACACTGACATAGTAATGTGAAGCACCGAATCTCAGAACACAACAACACAATAGCTTCTATACTGCAGTGGTAATGAAGAAAATATAAACCAAATCAGCTGCTTATATGTTAGAAGGGATTTAGAGCCCTGACACATTTAGCACAGTAATTTGTAGCACACTGACAATAACAGCCGAATATTTAAGGTGTAAATTACATTCAGAAACAAAGCTTAACTTTTATTATAATTGCCATGATTCTGATTCTGCTACGGTCATTTTTTAACCCAGAAGTTGAGACAGAGGTTGGTAGTCTACTTTGCTGTATTTTTCCGTTCTTCTACACAGCCACAGACACACACGCACACACATACACACACACTCACAGCCCACTGTGTAATTCAGTGCAAGCAAAGCACAGTCAGGTAATTGTTACCTAGCAACCAGCCAGTGCTGACGACCATCATTACGGTCCCTGCTAGGCAAGCAGCAGTCAGATTGTAAAAGAAAAAAACAGATACAACAGCACATTTAAACACTTGCACACACACACACACACACACACACCATATACAAGCATTCTTTCAACCAGTGCATCCTCCCCTATTGCATTTCCATATCTGCTGTGATTCGATTAAACAGCACCTCTACAAAAATAAAACATGTTACACATACATTAGTGTTTGCATTCACCATCGTGTCAGTTTTGCTGTCTCAGATGCTTTTCTCCAGATAAGTACCGCTGTCAAAAGCAACCCCCCACCCTACTGTGGGTACGTACAGCGGCAGAGGGCGGCTGCCCAGGTGTCATGCTCCAGCAATGAGAAAGTCATCAAATATTCAATATTTATGAGGATTAAAGCTGCGTGGATCAGAGATTACAATCACAACACTGTGGCTTGTGTGTGTGCGTGTGTGTGTGTCACAGTTCATACACCATTTACACCAGTATTTAATCACAAATGCTGTTTCGCTAAACAAATAACCAGATGTTATGGTACTGTTGATGCAGCATGCAGCAAATTGAAAATAAATAAATAAATAAAACGACACTTACATCCAGCTGCTTGACAAAATAAGTTCCTCTCATTTATTATAACACGCAGCTTTACCAAAGTAATAAGACTTTAGGATGAAACAATAGTTGTTGTTTTTTTCCCTGACCCATTTAGAGTGGCTTCCCAGCAGCAGCAAGCAAAAAAAAGGAAAAAAGAAGAGAAAAGAAATCTTAAAATCTAACAAAAACAACCAGATGTGTTGAGAAAACAGGAGATATTATCTCACCTACACAACCACAGAATGGCAGTGTTCTACATATTTTGTATTGAATGAAGATCTAATCCAAAGCTGCGTTTCTAAATATATGCTGCAACAAAATGGACTTTTGTTACAGGTACAACAAATAAAAGCACCTGCCCGTATGAGAAATGTCAGAATGAGAGTAACCAAAGAGCTCAAACTTATCACACGTCTTGTAGTGTTAGCATGTCAGCAACAGTAGCTAATTAATACAGATGCACAACATATATTGGTGCCCATAAATTATCGTCTGAAAATGGGAAATTTATATCTTTTTTTTTTTATGTTTATTTAAATACCTTTTCAGTTTTGTCACGTGAAGCAGGAAATTATTGGTTATAAATCAGCTGAGAAAACTCCATATTACACATCCCTGCTGATTAACATGAAATGCAAAGTATGGTTAGCCTTTATACAGATGAGGATCTACTTGTTTGCAACACTGTGATCTGAGTTACAACAACGAATCAATGAGTCGCTCAACAGAAAATCAGACAAAAATCGCACATTTTTTGAGGGAAATGCCATAAAATACACTGGTTCCAGCATCCAAAAATGTGAATGTTTGCTTTTTTAAATTTTTTAGTTTTTTTATTCTATTAAAGTGATTGTTTATTGGTTTTGGACTGTAGGTCTGACAGAACAAGCTATATAAGAGATCATCTTAGGCTCTGGGAAACTGTAATGGATGTTTTTCTGGACACCGTATAAACCAAGAAAAAAAAAAGAAGAAGAAGAATCAATGGAGAAAATAAATGTTGGCTATAGTTCTAAGAAATGCAATGTTATTCTGCCTGAAAAAGAAAAATAACTGACAATCAGTCTGTCTCCAGATGATAAGATGGATCATTTGGAAGCTTGGAGAGGATATTCTTGATTCTCACTACAAAGAAATCACTCCATCATGAAGAATTTGAGACACTAGAGACATTAGAGCATTGAGTGATGTTTCCTGAGAGCTAAGATGTTTGTGGAATGCTTGTAAAAAACTGTGTGAGACAGAGATTTGTGCTTTTTTTTCCACCCTGGATGAGGCACAGCAGAAAGTGTGTGGGGATGTGATGCCTCAGTCCTCTTACTGATCGAAAAAGAAAGAGAGAGAGAGAGAGAGAGAGAGAGAGAGAGAGAGAGAGAGATGGGTTTAACCCAAATA
>JAQFJB010000002.1:17861534-17873629 GCA_029874875.1 Naso minor | reverse complement strand
GTGGATTATACACATCCTCCATGCCTTCAGTCAGCATTACATAACCTTAAATCTAGTTATGCATCCCTGTCTCATTTTGGGGCTGGGGGAGGGAGGGAGAGGTGTGTGTGTGTGTGTGTTCTCAAACATCTTAGGAGATAGTGATTCATGCATATTCTCACATATATATATATATTTCTCTAAACATGAAAACACACACACACACTCACAATAAAATTCAGATTCTAATCAGAAAAGGTTTCTCAAGAGCTCTTTCAGAAAGGCTGGGATTTTTTATTTTATTTTTTTAATCCCATGCTGCATTGTATAGGAGAGATGACATTTGCAGAGGATTTAACACAAATGCTATGTTAAAACCACACCAGCCAAACAGCAAAAGGATACAAACAAATGTTAATGGCTGCTCAAAACATCAGCCAAAAACTGCCAAGCAACTGCAGGCTATAGTACAACAAAACAGCTGCCATCACTATGAGTCACTGCTACTACCTGTCAATCATGTCAGGTGTTTTCCATTTAAAAAACAGGAGCCTAACAGTCAAAACCAAGAGCTAACAGAGAATGAGCATACATTAAAGGAAACATCCGTGTGTGTGTGTGTGAGGCTCTGTTCAGCTGCTGATTGGCATTCATCTCTCGTCCTCCAGCTCAACACTGCCCTCTGTGTCTCTGTGTCCCACCGCTGAAAGTGTGCCTCACTCACACTCGTTGCCACAGCAACCCAGAGCCATCCAGTGAATGAGATGAAACATGTGCGGTCATTATGAGCTGCTGCCCCCTCGTGGCTGATCACAATCAGGTTGAAAAAACAGAACTATCTTGATCTCTTATGTTTGTAGTGCTTTTTTAGAGTAACAGATTTCCGCCATCACAACACCAAACAGTGGTGGAAAGTAACTGAGTAAATTTACAAAAATACTGTACATAATTACTGTTTTTCTGTACTACAGTTTTCCTTTTTGTGTAATTTTAAACTTTTACCCCCACTAAAACAAAACACCTCATGTATTTGCAAAATATCATTACACATTTAACTCTTCAACAGTATATAAAGTAGGCAAAAGTCGCTCCAAATCCACTAGATGTGACATTAGAATTCTACTTAATGTGTAAATATTTAAACAGGATAAATAGATTATAACTCCTTGAGAGGGACCAAATATTTCACTGATTTTGCTGATTTTTCCTTTGTACTTTTTTTTAGATAAACTTTTTAATGTAAGACCTACATGTGAAAAAGTATTTTTTAAAGTTGCACTCAAACCTAACTAAAATATATGAATACTTATTGTATTATTTTATTTTTTTTAAATATTCCTAAAGTACCGTATATGCTTGTTGGCGTCGGCATCAGTTGGACAGCAGATTCAAACAATCTGCAACTAGGCTGTTAACAAAATAACTCCAGTGGGTGTTGTGATTTTATTGACAAATGTTTTCTTTTAAGAAACAGACCACACATGGATGTGTAGGTTCATGCTGGTTACAGCTGAAGAAAAAAAAAGCCCTTAATTATAGCTGCTCTCTGAGAGAATGCCACATAGTTAATACTTTGCAATTAGATGGTTTCTAATTACTGTAATCAAAATACATATTACAAGATGAGCACAGCAACACTGAGAAAGGAAACATTCTCAGGAGAACTCTTCTTTTACCGCTATTTACGCTAGAACAGATTGAAAACAGACACAAACATCACCAAAGAGAGAACAACTCTGAAATTCCTCTCAGCTCCTGCAGTAAGCTGGTACAAACCTGCCTGCCAACAGTCTGTGTGCCTGTGTCTAGTCAGTGCAAACGTGGTCGTCACATGCTGAGAAGAGCTCTGGTTTTGTGTGTCGGGCTTGTCTTCATTGTTTCTCTCTCCCCTGGTAGTTGCTGCTGCCTAAGATAAGGTGTTAAATTACAGGTTGGTTGCCCTTACTGTGGTTAGAAGAGAACACACAATCCTGCAGTAATTGGAAGACGCACACACGTTGGTCTGATTAAACACTACCTGTAGTGATGACAAGGAGGATTACGGTGCGAGACAGGATGCCTTGCAGACTCGATTCCCACCAGAGGGTGTTGGGCTGAGGTGACACTGTCTGGGTGTTTGACCATGAAACAGGTTCACAGTCGCTGTTCAGAATTCATGCAGCTGGTGCATGCGTTAAAGAAATAGTTCAACATTTTAGGAAATGGATTTAGTTGCTTTTATTCAGAAGAGAAGATTCATAACTCTCTCAGATACTCTCATATCTGGCTGTTAAATATGAAGGTAGGAGTCAGTTAGCTTATCTGAGCAGCCAGCTTGAGTGTCTTAGCGTTAGATTAAAAATAGGTGGAAAAAGCTAGCCAGGCTCTGAGGTTCACAAAATCCACCTACCAGGGCCTTCAAAGTTTGCTAAATACCACATTTTATCTCTCATGTTTCATCCAAACAAAAACCAACGAATAAAAACAATGATTTAACTTTTTTCCGAGGCGGTGTTGTGGACAGGCTTGTTGACAGGCAATCAGTGATGAAGAATTTATTGAATTTATTGAATTTATCTAAGAAAACTCATGACCCCAAATCTTTGGGCTGAGCTACAGTAAGCTAACCAGCTGTTGGCTCCAGCTTCATATGACTGCACAATAAGGCCTACATCTGTTTAATACATACTAAAACTGAAGGCTAAAAAACACAGTTTGTGGTTTAAGTGAATTGTGTGCTGGACAATTTCTAAGACTTTTACACAGATCAAACACAGACGTGACCTGTTAATAAAAGAACTTTAGAGATGCTGATTGGCAGAGCCAGTTTCCACTCATTACATTAAGCTATGCTAACGCACTCCTGACTCTAGATTCATTAACAGTGTACAGACAGGGTGATGTCAGTCTTCTTTTTCACAATGGGCAAGAAAGCAAATGGGTGTATTTCCCAAAATGTCGACATATACCTTTAACACTATAACTAAAGGTTGCAAACAATACATCCAGATGTGCTGAATGTTACACAGAGCATTGTTCTTTAGCACTAGAAAGATGCCAGAAGCAGTGGTCAGTTGGGGATTTCACATGGCTGTCTGTTATCACATTTTGATTAAGAGGGCTCCGTCCTGTCTGCATCCTTTCTGCAACCTATCTGGTGTGGTGGTGCAGGCGGCACACTTAACACAATTACAACCACAAAATAACACAGTGATTGTCCATTACTTCCAAATCTCTAAATTGGCCTTTTTCGCATCGTCTCGCAGTTTCCCAAGCCATCTCAGGTCAATAAACCAAAGCTCAAAATGAGCACAAAGAAACAGCTTTTTCTCCAGAGGACAAATAATATTGTATTTCCTCTGGCTGATTCCAAATAATGGCCACAGAGTAGGAACTGGAAATGCTGCTTCTTAAACAGTAAATTCCATTGTTTCAGCGGCTTCCTGTGGGTCTCAGGACATCCCGTCAGTCAACACCGGACTCTCCAGTTACAGATGAGAGCATTTAACACTGCATTATCCAACCATGTAAGGAGGGGGAGAGTCTGAGAGAGATGAACATGGGGAGGGATGCAACAGACAAAACTAATCAAATACTCCAGCTCTCGGTGATGGGTTTCATTCGGCTCTTTGGTGTGATAAAGTAGCTGCAATCTCAGAGTATTACACAGCTATTATCATGGCTGAGAGGTTATGACAGCTGATACAGAAGACATGATAACAATGATATTAGACATGGGACACACTTGTTTTGTTCCCATGTCAGTTATAGGCATACACACTCTTCCTTTTTTTCTCTCACACACACTCACACATAAATGCAGTAAGCGTAGCTCCCTCTGTTGAGCCCTGCAATCAGTGTGGCAGGGGTGGAGAGGAAAAAACAACAATCACAAAGAGGTTCGCTGTACAGCTCTGGACCAGTCCTCTGCCGTCTCCTTTTATAATAACCTCCATAACCAGCCACACCCAGAGCTGCTTTCATGTTATTCCAAGCAAAGCACTGTTTAGAGGGGCCAAGGAGCATGGAGAAACCAGAGAGGAGACCCGAGTTAGATCGTTATGATTGACAGAAGAGTTTTTCCTCTTCTGTAGTGTTTTTTTGTTTTGTTTTGTTTTGTTGTATTTTTTATGTAATTGCACCATTTTATAAACAGACATGCTTTATTTCTGACCACCTTCCAAAGTGTATAAGAGCTTTTTAGATTGATGAATGCAGATATCTGGTTTTCAAGCAACAAATCAAATCAGTTTATTTCAGTTGTGAGGGAAAATCAGATTAGAGACACAATTCATATTGCACAAAATTTACAGGTTTTTTTACTTTGTTTTGGTATAAAACAGCTCATACTGTCACCATGTGACACAACAGAAGAAAAACAACAAATAGAAAGACTGGAATGATCATATGGGTGTTGCACTTTTCTGGGTTTTTTTTTTGCAGATTAGTTGATGAGTCAATACATAAAAAATTATTTGACGAGTATGTTTATGTGTGAAATAAATACCTAAAATTCAGTTCCAGCTGCTTTGATGTGATTTTTTTTTCTACAATATGAGGCGGAATATCTCTGGGTTTTCAACATTTGGGCAAAAAAAGCTGTTTGAATATGGCAACTTAGGCTTTGGGATGAAATAACAAAGTTAATTGAAAAGTACATTGAAAAGAAATGTTAGTTGCAGCCTTGGACATTATTAGAGTCAAATCATCAAAAGTCTGCAGGAAGTGCCGATCAATGGTACCTCCAAAAACGGAGCAATGCGCTCCAGCAGAGAGAGAAAGTCGCAGTCGGTTTGCTAGCCTTGCAACAGAAAATGTTACATTAAAGTCATGGTTGTGAGTGTCGTTAAAGCAAAATTATTATGGTGTTGTACTTGACAGTAATTTATCTGTTCTAGTTGTTTGCGGGGAAGCATCAAAGAGGAACGAGAAAGCCAGAGATTGAGCTGATGCTGTTTCAGTCCGTGGAGAAGAAAAAAGCAAACATGGCTAACTATGGTGCAAGTCAGGATGAAGCCATTACTAAATCCTTGACCTACTTCATAGTAAAGCACATGATTAGAATTGTAGAGAGGCCAGGGTTTAAAGCACTGATGGAAACTGTCAGCTCAAAATACTATATCATGACAGCCTCGAAATGTATGGATGGTTTGAGCAGGCGGGCCAGTTCTGACCCAGATCTCCAGCACTGTGCTGCTGAGTCAGAGTCAGCAGTGCATGATGGGAGAACTGGTTTGAAGGGAGAGTTACAGACATGGATACACAACACACACACACACACACACACACACACAAAGGCAAGCAGAGGCGGTATGTTCTGCTCCAGTGCGCTGCATCTGTTCATTGCTAAATATAACCAGAGGAACCCAGGCCTACCGCTCCCTCCGCTCTGTGTTAATAGCTGAGTAGGCCAAAGGATGGAGGAAGAAAAGAGGAGAGAGGGAGGAGTCATAAATGTTAGAACAATTGTAAAGACTAAAGGGATGAGAAAAAAGCTTAAGGGAGGGGGGTTGAGAGGAGGGTCAGTGTCGGAGGATGTGGGCACCATCCCAGATAAACAGAGATACTGCTTATAAATTCTGGATGCTGCAAAAATATTTTAACACAGACTAAACAGGGATGACTATTCCCGTCAAATATTGGAATACCAAACTCAACATACTCCAGATGGCAGGATCTCTATTCTTAACCACTGGGTTCATTTTTTAAGCAGAGGAAAAACACATCTTTCTGCTCTGTTCCTACAAACATGCACACAAAGCAGCTATTTTAATGTGTCCATCGTATCCTTTTTCCTCCCGTGGGCATCACATGTAAGAACACTGAAGCTTCGAGCAGGCTGAATCCTCCCTGTCACTGATGGAAAGCATCAAGCGTTGAGCTTCAGTCGGTATGTGAGCATGCCATCAGTTCTAACTGGCTGCCTCTGTTAAATGTCATTGCCTGCCTGGCCGTCACACACAAAGGGCCCCTGTGTGATTAAAGTCCCTTCTTCCGCAGGAGCCGATGACCAGGGGCAATGAGACAGAGATGAGATACACATCCCCATCTCGCCTGCCTCCCTCTGCTGCAGCGGCAGACTGGAACACATCACACCACAGGGACGAGTGTGTCATCACCAGCAGGCTGATATGACGAAATTCACAATAAAACAACAGGCCGGGAAACTACCACATTAGGCTTGAATTATATGCATCTGAATGAGGGAGTGGAAAAGGAGAAGCCTTTCCACTGGGTGTAATAACCACTAATTTGTACCTTGAGGGTTGTAATTGAAGGAGTCCCATGTGCAGTTGATGTGAAACACAAACAAACCAGTGGGTTTGAATCAAAGGGGAGTCTGGGAGACGGGACATCTAGCAACATATAGCTGAGTTCTCTGCTGTGTTAAACCTGATGTTAATTAACAAGTATGGAACGCCCACTTTTACAAAAATAACTGTTCTAACCGACAGCTTCTCAATCAGATATACAGAGCTGTGTGTTGGGTTATAGCTGACAGAAAAGTGGCCCCACTGAGAGATTCATTAAATTAATCTGTCATGTGAATTTCCTCAGCTCAGTAGATGCAGCAACCAGAATTTTGTGCTGACAGGAAGCACTATTTCAGAAATGCCAGGCAGGCACGCTTCTTAGATTTGGCTACTGTATTCAGCTACAAAGACAGTAAGGCACTACTGCTAAGAATTAGTTTTTAAACTGGAGTTCAGAGGCTTGCTTTCAAGACGGGAAACGCAGGAATGATTTAGTTATGGCAAGGCGCACGTCTCAAGTCTCTATCAAAACTGTCTGAGAGCAGAGATAACACACAGCAGACTGACAGCTGGGGATCAGCAGCTGAGATAAGATTAAAGGTAGGCCCTGGATCTCAGCAGTCAGCCTTGTTGATATAATGCTGCAAAAACCTTTATAGGTGTGTATGATTCCTGCAGCTTTAAATATGATCATCCTCAGCAACGTGGAGCAGCACGTGAACAACTACTGTTTCTTGATTTGTGAAAAAAAAAAAAAACAATAGAAAGATGAGGCAGAAAAAAAGACGAAGAAAATAGAGAAATCACAAAGGTGACATTGTAAACCATTCAGCGAAAAACTGTTTTGATCAGTAACATGACCTGATCGCTACTGCACAAAAAGTATTGCTATTAAATTCTGATTGCATAAAATTAATTTCTTAGATATTGGGGTGTTTTCTTTATTCTATGACAGTTTTCCTAAAAATTTATGGAAAAAAAGCAACATATTGCAATATTTCACTTACAGCATTGCAGTTCATTGCCTTGCTTACATTATTGCAAATATATCGTATATCGTATCCTCACATTCTTGCCAATACATAGCCCTAATCAATAACATTGTAAATGTCGATCAGTTAGTCTTACAGGGAATCAAACAGCCTGTGAACAGCAAGAACTGAAATTATGTTGTGAGAGACAAGTTCCTGGCCGAGGGCTGCAATGCACCGTTTCTGTTTTTTGGTGATGCAACACTTTGATTCATTGGGTAAACCTACCAAGTGTCCCCACAGGTGACATTATAACAGATGGTACAGAGAACAGATGAGGCTGTCCCTTTTTGTGAGCTCTGTGTGTACAGAAACATGCTAAAATGGACAGACATTAACCTAGAAGGAAAATTATGGCTCTGTAACCAAATAGAGGTGCATTGAAAAAGACAAAATGCAAAAAAAAATTATGACATATTGGCCAAAATGTTCATCATGCCTTTAAGAGACATTTCAAGTGAAACTGAAAGCATGTCAAGTGTCTAAGATCATTTAATTGTGTTCAGCCAAGAGACTGCAGCATTCATTAAACCTGACTTGACCCACATCTGCCTCAAATTGCTTCAGAATAAAGGTGAATATGTGTGAGATGTTAGACTGCCGTCACACTGAGCATCCTTTATATGCTGCTCGCTGTCAAACCATCAAATATCTGACCTTCAGACTGCAGAAAATCCAGATTCCCTTTACAGGTGAGTAGCTCTGGACACACATTTCAGATGGAAGTATGAACGGAGATAACTAACAGTGGATGGAGGCAAAGTGAGAAAAAGGTAAAAAACTGGATGTGAGGTCTTTCAGACGTTGAGACAATGGAGAGGCAAAGTACAGAGGTGAATCTAAAAGTCCTCTGAAAAAGTTCCTACCTGATTCCTAAAATAGTTAAGTGTCACCATTATAGACTGAGAGTCATTTAAAGTAGAGCTGAAATGTTTAATTGACTATTGATTTGGCAGAACGTTAGAAACTATCTTGATATTCATATTTTTGTGCTATCACATCTTTATCTTTTTGGTTCTGTTTAAACTAACACTAATATTTGTATAAACATAAAAAAGGGATCAGGAACGGAAGCATTTTGATCACTGGCTGCTGATAATACCGCTGTAAATTTGAAAGTGAACTGAGAGGAAGTCAACCAGACGAATTTGCAAACGCAATTTGTTTTGGAATGTCTGGCCAGACATTTTACACATCAAAGAAACTAACTGATATGTAAGTCAATGATAGAAAATAATAGTTAGTTGCAGCCCTCATTTAAATTAAAAAAGAAAAAGGAATGTTGAGAGTATTTGAATCAAAAGTTTTAAAGTCCTTGCTGTTTACTTTCTACCTCCAGCTTCTTCCACAGCTTCCATTTCTGCGCTCACATAATGTTACATAACAGGATCCTGTGGCATAAGCTTTATCTTTGTAACTTGAAAACATAACTGGGAGCCACTGATGTTGACTGTTTGATGCTCGAGAAGATGGACAAAACATTGACAGTAAAAGTAGTTGTTAAATAAATTACATAATCAAACTCACAAAATGTTGACGTCGCCTCTGCAGAGTTTGACTGAGCTTTAATGAGGCACTGATTCATGGAGTTTGATGTGATGTGATATAAAATGTCAAGTCTTCTTCCTCTTGAGCTTTCTCTTCGTGAGAGCCTGTCACTTAAAATGGAGCCAATTTCTTATTCAGTGTAACTTCTTTTGTAGCTCCTTCTCTGAGTTCAATGCTATCACTATATAGGTGGTAAAACTCGATTATTATTCCTTCCTTTTCACATCCGTCATGCTAAAACCCAGCAGGGCAGCAGTGGTGACGACAGTGAGACTGGGCAACTTCCACTGCTTACACAGGCAAATTCAAGCCAGTGGTGAGTTCAAGGTGTAAGAAATGGAAGGAAGTGTTTTCTGTTAAAATAATGCGAGACAGTAAACCAGAAATAGCATAATCCCCATAGAAGACTAAACTGGAATTTCTTTCTTATATGTGTGGTATTATTTATCCTTTAGAGGAAAATCAATTGATGGTCAATAAAAATTTAATCTGGATCGTCTTTGAAAACCTGTTCTCTGCTTCAAGTATGTCAAAGGTGAAAGTTCACAGGTTTTCGATTAGTTTTACAGTGATGGTCAGACAAAAAAGCTGTTTTAAGACGACTAAACAATTATCGAGAAAATAATCATCTCATCAAACCACGACGAAAACAATCAGCAGCTGCAGCACTACGGTTGTTCACTTAACAAACAATTCAGAGTATTCAGGACAATGCCTCTGAAAAGACATGTTTCTTGTTTTTCAAGTGTTTTTAAGTGAGTTTTTTATGCTTTGAGCACCACAAATGACATTACAGTCACCCTCAGTGCGTTGAGTTGGTGAAAGCAATCTGAGAGAACAATATCTCAACCAAAGTGAATAAAGTTCAAATTATTTGCATAGTTGAATGTGTGAGGAAAAAAAAGTCGTATTTCATTTCAGTCTGGTATGGACAATTCCTTTAAAAGTTGTTAAATCCACAACTTTATATCACCGTCACATTTCTTGGAAACTATCTTCAAAATTTGTTTGAAGACACAAAAGCCTCTTACATTAAATACTTGCCAGTTGGTTGCCAGGAAGCTTTACATATGGTCTGGCATCACAAATCAAAGACAAACTGTTACCTAACAGTTTCCTTGAAGAAACCAATATAAAGGGTTTTCATAGCCGGCGCTGGCTGCAAAGCCATCAGCAGTTGATGAAACGATGACAGTGTCGCGGCTCTGCTGGAAATTGATCTTTCCAAAATGGCTGGCAGGGATATAAAGTGTAAACATTTTGCCAGTAACAGACTTAAGCATGCCAAACCACACGCACCATCTTAACATTTACTCTGTAGCTTTTTTCAGTCTGCTAAATGTCTCTTTTTCTTAACCCAAACGCATGACTGTGAATCTAAATTACAGTCCTGTCCTCTATCTAACCCTGTGTGACCTGCTCAGTACAGTCTTTTCTCTTCTCAGTGCACCCGAGTCCCCCACCGCTGCACCTCACCTCTCAGCACAGCCAGATGCTGCCAACTTCTGACAAACAGCTGCAGCCCAAGGTCACTCCCTCCCTTGGATAGACAGAAGCTTTCAAACAGTCCCAGACTGTAACAGAACAAATCTGCACTGTGTTTAAATTGGAAGAAACCATGTATCTTTCAGCTTTAAGAAGCAGTAGAAACAAGTTATCTACCTTTTATCATCTTACCTGCTTCTGAGGGTTTTAAAAATATAACTGTGTCTCTGCTCTTCATTTTAAAATTTGCATTTTCAGTGACGGTTTACTGATTAAAAAGTCTCAGCAACCATATATAACCTCACACTGCAGCTCTATATTGAGAACAGAGACAAACATAAAAGAATGAAATATTATTTTGCTTCTGAGAGCTCAATGAGATTTGAGTCAGTTTCAGGTCGAGTTTACGAAGGCAGCATAACACAAGATAAGACAGAGAGCGAGTTACGCAAGTTAAGTGTTCAAAGTAAATTCAGCTGACACACGCGGCTTAGGAAAACGTTTCCATCATTATCTCACATTGTCAAAAGCGTCTAAATTTACTCTGGAAATACAGTGATTCAGAGCCACAGCTGGAAGACGGAAAACAGAGTGATTTGATCGGCCGAGGCATGTGTCACATTGTGGTAGATTTGAATGTGAAAGCAGGCCAAAGGCCTGAAGAAATGTATTGGTTTATAGGAAGGTTTATGTGATATGTTTACCCTCTGTTCAAGACCAAAAATCAGACACGACTTTTTCACTGTGGAAAAACACAGACAGTCTGTAAACAGGAAAAAAGAAATTCTATATTTCTTTAGGTGGAACTTTGTAGGCTGAGAGGAGAAAAAAATGACTGGACGATTAATCCACAAGCCTCTCGACAAGAGGCAATGACAAGAAAGTACTTGAACTTGAACTTAAAGTTAACCAAAGCCAAATCTATTTCTTCATTCACACACTGGAGCACACGTCTTTTTGTCTTTGTCATTATTAGGAAAGCAGCAGAATGAAAATTAGGTCTTTTTTTTTTTACTCGGATCTGTTGAAACAACATAGGACACAGCACTGTGGCATATTTAAAAGACAGTGCTTGAATGCGGATATGGTATTTTGAGAGGGTCTAACGTTGGGACTTAAAGACTGGATACTTTTAGTTCCAGTCATTATCTTGACAATCGAACTGTTGCAATCCATTTCGTAGTCACGCTGAATGGAAATGTCTGTTAGCTGGTTCCCTCCTTCTTTATTTGGTCCAAACTGAAACGTTTCAACAGCTTTTCAATGGATTGCCATGAAATTTGGTGCAGACATATGCGGCCCTCAGGGGATGAAGCTTTAGCGTGACCGTGAAGTTCAAATTTGTGGCTTTTTGCAAAATATCTAAACAGCTTTTGAAAACCCTGACTTCACATCTAGCATCGGTCTGTCCAACACTTTGATTTATAACCACATACCTTCGAATCTACGGAAAAGACTCCGCCCGCACCAACTAGTTAATGTTAGCATGCTTGTTAGCATGCTCTCTGTGCAACAGTGTTGTTTGGCAAAAGCATAAAAAGAGTCAAAGTATTGTGAGGACAGAGCAAGTTCTTGCCTTACCAGTATTACTTATTTATTTGTTAAAAGCATCATAAACAAAAGAAGAGCCCGTGTAAAGCAAAAAAATACCACATACTTTGAGAAAATCTTTAATAACTTTGATGATCAGAGTGGCAGTTGGAAGATTGATCAGCCTGTTGTGTAAGTCAACAGAGAAGTGTCTTATGGGTATTAAGCAGATGAGATCCAGCTGCACACACAGCTGTTTACATTCAACACATCATTCAGACTACGGGAA
>JAQFJB010000002.1:17779327-17793484 GCA_029874875.1 Naso minor | reverse complement strand
AAATGCACCCATGCATTCATATCAGCTTATTAAAGCACACGTGATTTTTGTTACATGGAACACAATAATGCAAAGGCACACCATAAATAAAGACATTTCAAATCAAAGCATTGCTGGCAAACCTAATAGTTCATCAATATTTAGTTGAATAAATGAAAAAAACACAGACAGTCCCTGAAACTGTAGAGACATTCATGTCCCTACAGCTAAAAGGACATGGCTGCTTGCTTGTTGCTGAACACATCTGGTCTGCTGACTGTGCTGCCTGGAAATGCATTATTTTTTGAGCAGTGGGCCTCTTTTTGTATCTTAAAAGATCATAAGGGTTGATGAGGTAGCCTAAAGCATTTAATGTGTCCTCTTAGTACTGTTTTTAGTCTAAAGTATGTTACATTTTGGTCTGTTTATGGTCTGAACAACAATATGGCTGATATAAATATATTGTAAGATCTTACTTTGAATGTATATACGATGCTTATGAATCACTGTATATATCAGTATTGTAAATGTGCATAGGAATGTGCATGCAATATGTCTGAGAGAAAGCATATTTGGGGGCCAAGCAGCGAACAAGGACCACCACCGTGTTTCTATCTTTTCTTATTCTCCTGCCATCAGAGTCTATGGCAACCCATACAGCCGTAAGGTAAAAGTTGTTAAATTTGGCACACTGATCAGTGAGTGTCCTGATTCATGTCACCAAGTTTTATGTCACCACCTCAAACACTCTAGAGCCACCAGTGGGTCAGAGTTGGAGTGTGTTTTAGGAAAAGGTCAAAAGTTTCACAGGCTGCACACTTTTCCCAATCTTTACCAAAATTTGCAAAGATGATCTTCAGATCAGCCCTCACAAAAAATGATCGCATGGATATCTGATTTTCAGAAGTGTTTTCCCATCACAGCTAATCTGCTTGGTCCCCTCAGTGCTGCTTGCAACTATATTTACTTTTTGATATTCTTCCTCTGCCACTGAAGTTCTTTGTCATTTTATGGCAGTCCACAGAAGAGTTGGGAAATTTGGCAAACGTATCAGCGACAGTGTCCTGACAGTTATTACCATGTTTCATGTCAAACACTCCAACGCCAACAGTGAGTCAGGCTTGAGTGCATTTATGATTTTATGAAAAAGTTCAAAACAAATTCACTGCCTAACATTTTTACCAAACTTCACCAAAGTTGACACAGATGATCTACAAACCAAACCTCAAAAAAGTTTTCAGATGGATTGCACTTCGAAGGTGTTTGCCATCACAACCAATCTGCTTGGCCCCTTCAGTATTTTTGATGATAGGTCCGTGTTTTGTTTTTTAAAATGATCTGGTTGCTTGTTTGCAAGATTTTTAGGTGGATCAAGGAATATTGGCTGTTGTCTATTGAGGATGATAATAAAATCCAAAAATCAGAAAATCCTAAAAGGCTTGCTCTGTACTGCAGCTGGAACATTTAGAGGCGGGATGAGTCACTCCAAGCTCCCGGTTCATCTGTGTTTAGTCAGGAGCAGCTTTTTGGGGTTTTTTTTATTGCTGCAAGAAAAGTTCACGAAGTTTGTCTTCCTCACATGCAAATACAATGACATTGTAAGTGATACGGGGACATAAATTGTTACTCCAATTAGAGTTAGGACCAAAACACCTTCATTATTGAAAACTACACAGTGGGGATGTTATCAGTATCTGCTGATATTGGCTTTAAAATGAATTATCAGATATGGGTCAGCACACCAATATCCGCCAATATAATAGCTCATTTAATAACAGGTGGCTGTTTCCTTTACTAGATGCCCAAGTCAATGCCTATTTCACATGTTCCATATGGACAGACATTATGTTTACTCACTTTGTCACTTATGAAATAGGCCAAAGTTGCCCTGGTTGTGGGAATTGTTGTGATTGTCTCAGGAAGAGCATCATCCAGTTTTAAGTTGGATGTATCTTACTTGTTTTGTTTGAAAGCAGTTGTCATAAATCATCATCATCAGTCATCATTTTAAGCTTTTCATTTTATGCTTGCATTTGCCAGTGGGCCAACACAGTATATGAGTATGCATGATAATACTGTATGTAAATTCCACTACAGAGGAGACTTGATGATCTTTGCAATTAGGTGTGGGGGGAAAAAATACATCAGTATCTGTATCGATTCAGCCAAATGAGTTGTAAAATATCGGCATATCAGATATCAGCAAAGAATCCAGTACCATGCATCTCTGCTACACAGTATCAAATAAAAGGAATGTTCCGACGAGACGGATAACACCCTTGGAGACCCAGCAAGTGCTGTTTTTTGTGATTACCGCACGTGGTGAATATTGGGAGCCAGTCTGTGCGATGAAAAAAAACACAGAAAAAGACATTAAAACTGAAGTAAATAGCTAATATAACGACACTATATAACAATATCTACATGATTACTTAGCAGCTTGTAGAAAAATGAAAGTTATTGGCGCCACTCGTCTATACGTAGGCCAGCAACGCATTGTGCAAGCTATGGCCGCGGCTTGAGCCACTGTGTCTGGCTGCGACAGGCCAGAGCCCCGTTGTGACCTCCAGGCCTTTGGCTGTACGACATACAATGTTACACGACGACAAAGTGATGATACTTCAAGTGTAAAACATCCAATAGTCTCGTGCCATGATGTATGATGGGTCAGAATCTCAATCACAACACAATATAACAACATTTATGTGATCGTTTTACAGCTTTATCCTCAGGCCGAGCTGCTGGTGTAGAAGTTAGCTCCAGCTAACCGCTTCTTGCATCTACTCAGTGACAATGTGATGTTATTTCAAGTAAGAAACATCTAATTGTCTCTTTCCCAGATGTATGGTAGGTCAGAATATAACATCTATGTGATTAATTTACAGCTTGTATAAATAGCATTAGCTGCCACTCTTGCCTGCGTTATTACTTTAATTTCTACACTGAGCAGTCATTACAACCTCAGGAAGCTCACACATGCATTATGGTACAGGTAGGCATAGCAAAAGCGTCTGTGTGAGCAGAAAACTCAGCTTCTCTGTCAATATAGCACCCTTTTCTTGCTTCAATTGGCTACAATTACTATCAACATTGATTGGACATCCACACAAACAGTGGGGGAGTTATTCTTTAAAGACTGTCAAGGACGTGTGATGAGAGGCACTCCCAGAGAGAGGAAGTGTCAGAATGTGTTTTCTGGTAATTTGTCATTCTAGTGTTTTTAAAATAATAAATCTGATACAGTAGAGAAGGATAACAGGCCCTTTACTAAAAAACAGTAAGTGTACTGACTTTAAATTTTATTGAAGTCAGTCTCATTCAGCCATGACATGGGAAAACAAGAACTTTGCAACATGTGAAAAAAGAAATACAAGTGTTGTATTTCTTGTAGAGATCCTTGTAGTTGCACTGAACTGCAACTTAATATATTTCCAATATCTTCTCCATGTGTCTCAGCTCCCAGCGTCGGCTTTCAGGGTATGATGAAATACATTGGCGAAAAATTATGAGGGGACAAGTGAAAGCAGATGCTCTGTGTCTCAAGAATGTGTTAGTGCAGGCAACTGTTTACAAACAAGTTCGCCACATCTTTTGTAGTGAAAATTTGTCAGTGTTGTGTTCATAGTTTGATTCTGATGCCTCACAGTGTAAAAAACAAAAATTTTTTTGAAGTTTTTGCAAATTTAAATGTATGATGTGTAACATTTTGTTATTGAAATATTTTTTATATATTTTATACATTTTGGGGGGTTGTGTGCTTAAATTATGGTAAATGTATTCAGTAATATTCAGACCGCAAAAAAAATATTAATTTCAATTTCAAATAGCTTTAACTTTTGTTATTATACATTGCAGCTTTTTAAAAATATAAATAATGTGGAAAGTTTCCAATCAAATCAGTCATATCTGGATATGAATATGACCTTATGGCTTGTATATGAGCAGTGAATCTGTGCCATTTTTTTCCTTTGTGATTTTTTTTCTCTGTCTTCTCTTTTAACTGTTCTGAACTATGTGATTCAAATGAATTCTCCTTGTCTTTGAGATCTTGGCTGACCTCAAACCTCAACTCTCATTTCTGTCTGCAATGCTTGCATCGTGTTAAGCAAAGGGCATTACCGCTGTACAAAATCACTCATTCACAGAACAAATATATGCCTCTTTATGTGACCCATCTTCTAATTTTACACAGCGGCTCATCTATATTAATCTGCTTATCTACATTTACCTCTCCATTAATCCCTCCTTCCAACTGTACCTCTTTTTAATCAGATTTGCATGTGTTATTGATATGGCGGTGTGTTAATTTTATATTTTCTACATGAAAGTAGACAGTGAATCAGGTATATGAATCGACTAGAGTGGAATGAGTCACTTCAAAGTAAACTTCAAAGGTGCTAATCAATTCGTCAGATGAAGCTGTAATCCAGACACCTTCAAATAGAAACAACACATTTTTAAAATATATTTACATTAATATGTCATGCTTCAGAAGTGTATCTTTTAAGTTATTCAGATAAAGATAATTAGGGTCATAACAGTCAAGGTTTTAGGTTCATTGATATGTCATTCTGCAACACAGGGTTGCAAAATGAAATGCATGTCGCATCATAATAACAGGCCTGCTTTCTCTTGGATAGGGAGGTGCCAAACACTGGTGGTTATGTAATATTCCTAAGTAGTTTGCTGTGTAGGTGCAAGCAGTCTAAGTACATGCTTTGATACTTCTGATGGCGTTGAGCGTGGGAGGAGGGGCCCAATTTGCGTACAAGCTGCAACAAACAATGCTACTGACTCCACCTTTAAACTTGGCTTCTCTTAGTTCATATTTTAGAAAATATTCTAATTCCACCATCACGATTGCAGGAGGTCATTGCCCTTACCCTGATATATATAATCCAGCACACCAAAAAAAACAAAAAACAAAAACAAAAACAAAAAAACCTCAGTTTGTCATCATTATTGTTATTGTTGTACAGATTATTTAGGTAAGTAATGAGCTTCAGAGTTGCTAGTACGCAGGTCATTTTGGCCTTTAAGCAAAACCAGGCTCAATGTTTGGTCCTATATAGTTCTTTATGCTAAGCTAACCAAGCCATCCTCCTGGCTGTTGCTGCATGTTACTTATAAACATAAAGATATTATCTTATCTTCTATCTCTCAGTAATAAATCAAATTGCCGTGTTCGACATCTTCGTGTGTGTGTGTGGGGGGGGGGGGTCTGGTCTGTTTTTGGTCCTTGTTTCAATATGAAAGTTTTTTGTTAAAAAAGGTGTGACAAATGTTAGATTAGTGTCCAGCTGGCGGAGAAGGTAAAAGTTGAAAGCTTACAGAACAGCAAGCCACACAACAGGCCTGTGCTTGATCGGGAGAAAGAAAATGTGGATTTCAATCCAGTATTCATGGCCTTAATCTGCAGGATTATCGCATCCGAAAGTTCCCTCCAGTGTGTTTGTGTGCATGTGTATGAGTGTGTGCTTGCTAAGCTTTCTTTGCAGTAACTTGTCTGAATATTCCATGCGCTTGCACGCTTTTATGTGCAGACACAGGTAAAAAATGAGTATGCAAACAGAAGTATTCAGAGCCACATGTGCAACAGTCGGGCAAGCAGGCAGGAATGGAGGGAGGGAGGTGCCAATGGGTTAAGAGCTAAAGCCGCTTGGCCCAGATGAAGATGGCTCTCAGGCTCTCTGCCAATCAAAGCCCAGCCAGCAGTCCACTCTCACTGACAGGGAAGGCAAACAGTGAGTTTGCACACGCAAACTTGATGCATGCATGTACTGTACCAGTGTTGGTTGCAGGCAACAGTATAGTAAGGATATAGAGTGGTGCACATTTAAAGTGTCATTTTTGGGTGCAGCAGACAGCAGTTTTCAGAGGAAAATGCTCTAGAACCTTATTTATACAACTTGCTATGCATCAAAAAGCAGACTAAGATGCTAGTGAACACAGAAATTTCCTTTAGAGGGTGGGGGAGACCAAAACTCAGCTGAAAAGTTAGTTGAAAAGACATTTCACTTACATTTGTCAGGTGACCAGAAAATCCAGACATGTTCATAAAACTGCATTTCCATTAATCTATTTTTGTCTTGGAAAAAGTTGGTGATTTGATAAACCAAAATGCAACATATCAACTTGAAAACAATCATGACATACATAAACCATGTATGCAAAATCATATGGAACCAACTGCCCACTGACCTAAAAATCTGTAGAGATTTCCTCTTATTTTCACACCAAGCTGAGAAATGGACTTTAAATAATCCATCAGATTTGTTTTTTAAGATGAATTTTTAATATTTAAAGTTGCATGTTTTGACTTTATATACCATGTATGTGTGGATTTGCAGTGTGCATGTGTGAAATATGATGTGATCTCACATATATTTGTGGTACAACATGTATTATGTATTTATTCTTTTTTCGTTTTTTGTGTTGTATTCTGGGTAGACCTGCACAGACATGTACATAAATAGGCAACAAAGCATCTTTTCTCTTTGAGATCAATGTGTCACAGTTTGGACTCTGACCACAATCTGCTCACTGTTGGAAACTCTGAATGCATCTCTGATCACTCACCTACTCTCCAGCCAATCACTGGCACCTGCTTGCCAGAGCAGTATAGGAGAGAGAGTGGCGTCAACTCCGTTCACTCCAATGGACCAGTTTTTTCACGGCAACTTCCAGATTGTGGAGCATCTGTTCAGTTCCCTGAAGTTAGCAATAACACTACAGAGCTTAATGGAGCTGCAGCATAGCAGACCAATCTTGATGCACTTTTAAAAGGAAAGACATTTAAAGAATCAAAGTTTATACTATCAGCACATCTGAGTCAAATTAACATGTACATTAAAGCATGTAAGTGGATAATTGCCCACTGAATTTGTAGATTTAGGCTAGGCTAACAACAGATTAGCTGGGTGCTGACCATGGTGCTGGACTAGTTTAAGAAAGTGGTTAAGATGATCAATATTTTCCCCCATTTGTTTAATAGGTTTACAGATTTTCTCATAAGAAATACAAATGGAACTAAATAAACATGTTGGTACGCTTCTATAAACACTGTAAATCAATGCATTAATTGACTAATAATGACAAAAGATCGTAGTTCTGTCTCTCCGTGCAATGCATTCCTATGGCCCACCAGAGGATTTCCGGTAACTGAAGCTCGTCTACGTAAGTGACGTAACAATCAAGAATTTGGGACTTCTGCTGACGCCATTCTCTCTCCCATACTGCTCTGCTGCTCGCTGCCCTGCAATTAAGCCTAACAAGCCTCACCTGGTCTGTCCACTATACAAGCTCCATTCTCCCACTGCTCTGCACCAGATTGTTCTTTAGTGTTATGCAGGACTCTGCAGCACTTACCTCACCCACCATTTTGCCTGTAAGTGCCTTTGTTTCCTTGTGAAAAGGAAAGCAAGGCCTCTATTTAATCAGTGTGGACTGCAAATGCTGACTAAAAATCTGTCCTCCATTCTCCTGGTGCTTCCCTGTCATGATCTACTATTATCTGAAGCGACACGGCTGACACAATCTACATGCTCAGTGGACTGCAAGCCTGGAGTGCAAAAAATACATCTACATAACATTTGACATGCTAAATATAAAGTATAAATTCTTATTGATAATTTTTGCATTGAAAAACGACTTTGGATCGATACAAGTCCCACCAGAAGGACGATTTGCTGTTTACCCATCAATGCAATTTGAACGTAGGAATATAAATCGATGCATTGATACATCGATGTATCATTACACTTATTGTCATACCTGCTGGACTATAGTTCCGCGATACCAGACAATCGGAGATCTCCGCCTACCGGTTGTCTGGGGATGTCAAAATGCAAGGCAGTTGTTGAGACGGCAGCGAGAACCACCGCTAACAAAGCAACACCCCTTACATTTTTGAAAAGGAGATGCCTTCCCGGAAATAGTGTGCTCCACTTTTTCTCCTCTGTAGGGAAACAGACTAAAGATATAGAGAGTCGCTTTGTAACATGGAGAGAACTTTTTAAAACATTAAAAGGGATGCCCACAGCAACATTAGATTATTTGATCGCTCCACATCAGCTTTGCTGAGTCCATAACGTCGCAGGTAGTCCATCTCCCGGTGTAACTCTGTAATGTCCCCTAAAGCCAATGTATTGTCAGATATAAATAGCCTGGCGGATATATCATGTCCTAATAAAACTGATGGAAATGTTTCGCCACAAACGCGGCATCAACAAACTTTGAGGGATTTTTCTTTGGTGACCGCAACTGAGCCACCCCACAGTACTTGTGTTGCTAGCCGGATAGTGTTTACAAGCACAAGACTTCAGCATGCCCCAATATGAAGGACCGCCCCAAAGACTTTGGATTGGTTCTGCAATGCAAGGTTTTTTTTAAATTCTTTAATTGTCTCCACCCAGTCAAGCAACGAAAGCTGGGGGCATGTCATCAGTCTAAGCGAAGCATCTAGAGACTGGCTTGTGAGTCCAGCTGGACTATTGTTTCTGTCACTGTTTTGTTTGTTGTTGTTGTTATTGTTGTTGATGATGATGGCTTTTTAGAGACATTTAGACATTCCTTGAACTGTTCTATGTTTTCACCTGGCCAATCTACTTTATCTAAGTTTTCTGTTCTGCATTTGGGTCCAAATCACATCTGTTGCACAATGTTCTCTTTAAGTAATGATCAATGAAATATAAACATTATAAACATTTTTTTAACCCTTATCTATAACAATGATTTGGCTGGAACATGTTCTGTTTAAAAACAGAAAGCGTATTGTTCTCTCAACACAGAGGGCATACCTTTCTCTCCAACAAAGGGCTTTATAAGCTAATAAAAAACAGTGAACTGGTATATTGGAAACCCAGGTATAAAACTTGCCCCAACACAAATCCAGTATTTATCCTTCTATGGAAAGGTAAAGGCTGCTGCTGACACTGTGGAAAAGCTTGAGTGCTCTCTGGTATGAGTGATCTTCTTCTTTATCCCCCTCAAGCAGATGTCTTTCAAACTGTATCTCTGCCCTTTTTCTGTTAAATGTGTAACTTGCTTGATTTTTCTAACATATCCCCACTGTCTTTGTAATTGTCTGTTTCCCTTAGTGACCCACTCTGAAACTCTCCTCTAGCAACTGATGAATTACAGCACAGTTTTCCCTCCCTCTAAAGTCCTTCATCTTCCTATCAATCTTACCCTCTGAAAGGTTACATATGTGTCTGTATAATTACAGTGGAGCTAGAAGAATGTGTGATATTTGAAATATCAGCACCACAGGGTGACACAAGCGAACATGATGCAGTCCATAGTTGGTGCCAGTCAGTAAGGATAAAGTCTCTCTGAACATCTGCCAAAACTCAGAGATCATCCATCCAGAGGCGGGCACACTGTGACATGATGTCAAGCATAAACACAGGATGTTTGAAAAAAAGCTTTTTTGTCTTTTTTCCTCCTGTCATCCATTAAATGCCAGTTGCGTTTTTGGCTGTGCTATCTTTATCACAAGACAGGTGGTGTGGCTTAGTGATGCTCTGCAGTATGAGATGATACATGCAACATACAAAGGCATAAAATCCGCACGCCTGTAGGTTTATGCTCTTTATCAACCACCTGTATGTGTCTGTTTCTTGTCCATCTTTGTCTTTATAGCCTTTACTCCGTTAGTCTTCCTCCTGTTTTTTTTCATTGGCCTTGATTTACATTTTTTCTTAGATTTGTCATTCATCACAATTTCTTTTTATTTAACCATCTCTCAATGACTGCATGGAAATTGTACAGGAGCTTAAAGGTGACCTTCACATCCAATAAAAAATAAAGAAAACGTATTCATTGTTGCGGTAAAATGTGATGGTCTAAGAAGAGATATGTGAAAATGCCATGTTTTAGGAAAAATTTAAATGCAAAGTTTATGTTCCTTTCATTGTGTAGAACACAACTCAGTCAATCAAGAGAAAATAATGATAAAAATAAAAATTATAATTATCACCATAAGTTTTCACACATGCATTTCATTTTAAAGCACTGCACGTTAGAAAATATGGTAAAACAACTTTTAAGAAATGGAAATTTAAATTAATTAAAAAGTGGCAAACAGCATTGAAATGCAGTGCAACCGTATGGAATTATGGGAATGACATTATTGTGTTGTGGCTGACTCATTTAAGCTGCAAGGGAGGGAGAGAAGGAAAGAACTTCTTGAGCTGCAGGTAACATGCAAAAATTCAAGACGTACTAAAAGACACTATTGAAGACAATGAGAATGACAAATGGAGTTTTGTTTCACTACGGACAAACTGTTGATTTTCATGTCGTTAAAACTGAACTATAATGACAAAGAGAGGGCTGGCGGGTAACACACAGTCTGGCATGAGAGTGAAGCTAACCGAACTTGCCTGTAGAGCCAGCTCCTCCTAAAGAAGGAAAACCATGACCTGGCTAAGTTCATGAGTTATCCATGTGCACACATCCCTCCAAATAATGAAGATTACACACATACAGACAAAAGTTGCATACATTTTAACAATAAATGCTACATGGGTAGGTACCAGGTTAAGAGCTTGCTAGCCTTAAAGTAGCATTAATCAAGATCTCAGGTTAGCTAACAATGCAGTACTAACAATTGAACCCTGTGGAACTCCATGTGAAGTATAACTATAGAGTTAAGGGCCTTTCCTGAGACATCAACAACATGTTTCAGTCTATAAATCAAATACATCATTGAAAACAAGAGAGACCAGTATGATGAAATAAGAAAATGTATTAAAAACACTTAAAAAATGCTACTTGTATAGGTTTTTCACCACTGTCTATAAATTAACTCAGCAAAGTCAAGGGCTTTTCTTTCTCTAGCATCTTAGACAAAGAATTAGAATATAACGCAAATACAAAGGCTAAAATTGAGGGAAAGATCTCCCGCGCTCTTGTCCAGGAGACTAAAATAATGTGAATACCAGAGCAGTTAAACCACTTCATGTGCACATTGCAGACTTGCATTCTAAGTTTACAGAGTTATACAAGTGCAGCCTGCAGCCCTTCAACACATAATGGGCCATGACCACGTGAGGGGAAAAAAAATAAAAGAGAGAAGCATGGTGGTGGGGGGAAATAACAAAAGAGGGATGAATACACAGTAATGAAATGGAACCTTGTCTTCCATCTGAAAAGATCATCAAAGAAGATGCTTAATCTCAGGAAGCAGTCATTTGTCATCTGCGAGCATCCCCTCTGTCTCTCAATCCTTCAGCATCCATCCCTCTCTCATGATGAGATGGATGATGATGATGCACGTGCATGAGGGACAGAAAGAGGGAGGGAGGGAGGGGAGGAAGCGATAATACCTTCTGAATACATGATGACTATAGTCATAGTGGGCATGTGAGTGACACCGAGAACCATCATCAACTCTCCTGCAGCCTCGCTCAGTCTCTCCATCCGCATCCTGGAGAGAGACAGGGAATCAGGCAACGGATAAGACAAGTCAAAGAAAGGGTAAAGTAATGCTTTCCTTTCTCTATAGCTTTTTATAACTGAACTACCAGAGGCAAGAGGAAAGAGACAGTGAGACGCAGAAGTAAAGCGCATGTTGTGATAGGCTGCAGCCCACCCAAAGCTTTTATCTAAGCAACAGGATCAAGAGCCGGGCTCAGTGCACACTGCCTAAGGAGGATGCTGAACAACATGACAGACTGTGAGGAGGGAGAGGGGGGACCCAACAGCCAGGGTGAGTGACAAAACCAGCAACAGACTGATGAGAGAGGAGTGTGTATGGCAGTGTGAGGACCTGGATGTGTCAGTTTGAGTAAGTGTGTGTGTGGGTGTTGAACTTGTGAGTGCACACATGTAATTTAGAGGAAAGTCAGGAAAATGAATTATGTCATTTCAGAGATATAGAGATAAGTGTTTGCATCTTCCCTTTTCTGTAAAGCTTGGAAATACAGAGATGGACAGAAACATGACAACTCTTTCAGCTCTGTTTGTATTCCTGTATGGCATGTGTTATGGACATACACTTCAAGGGGCTATTTTACAAGAATATGTTTTAGGGTTTTTGGCAACTTGGTGCTATTACAGTTTTAGACAGCAATGCACTTTTATTCCACTGCTGTAAAGTCATACTTGCATTTGTAGATGAGCTGAAGGTTATGGAACCTGCAAAAGTCAGAAAGTCAAATATCTATGGCTATAACATTCCAGCTAAAACTAGCTTATTAGAAAACAGCAATTTGACGACTTTGTGCACTCTGCCAAACATGAGGGAAGTGCAACAAAAGACAAAGAGGAGAAGTGAAACGGTGTTATTTGAGAAATAACAGTACAGCTCCTATGTAGAGATTTTATTATTACTGTGTTATAGCTATATCTGAGGGCTCTATCTAGTTTAAACTGACCTATGGATTTTAAAAGTAAATGGCAGTCAAATGAACACTGAAAGCCATGAAATTGTTGCCATACAGAGAGTCAAACCTGGCTGTCTAGGTGAAAATCATACAGGACCTACACTTTATATTCTGATGCCTCGTGTTTGGATAAAATGATCTGAATTAATATGACCATGATTTTCAGTCGTACTCAAAGTAGTTGAGAATTTGCACTCTAATGGATGCTAAAATGTTAGACTTGGCACCTTCAAGCCTGTGCCATTAAAATGATTTTAAAGATGTAATTTTAGGGTCAAATGGTTGCCAACACGGTTTTGCTTTAATATTCCACAGGTGTAGAGATGGGGAACAACGACTTGTTCATGCTGAGGGCCTGTTTGCTCTGTAGCACGTTCACTTTGTTGTCTATAGCCACCTGTATCTGGTCTATCTGTTCGGACACTTTCCTCTTTTTTACTTGATCACTGCTGGTTTTTAAAATGAGTTGCAGTGGTCAGTGGATGGATGAATCTGACTTTAGTGATGGGTTTCAGGTTTGTACCATCCTGTGGCTGTACATTCGTACTTTCATGTCAAACACTTTAAGCACTATGCTTAAAGGTTTCTGGCTGGCTGAGTGCAGCCCCTGCTGAGCATTTGGGGAAACCAGCTTTTCATTCTCAAACTCATTCATGTCTCTCTCCTGTCAAGAGCATCTTGCCGCTGGCAAGACCTGCTTCTCATAATGTTGCATGTGGCTCTGAATGCGTGTGTGGGTGTATACATGCAGCGTAAGCATGCCTGAACGAGCAAACAAATATGTGTTGGATAGAACCTCTCCATGTATACAATATGTTTGAGATGCAGAACAATCTTTTCACTTTTTTCATCTGAAAATTAATTGGCTAGTGTTATAATAATCAACTCATAATTTTAGTTAATTTTCAAAATTTAGCATCTCGCCAACATCACCTTGGGCTCTGAGAACTGGTTTTTTTCACAGTGTTTTAACATTTCCTCAAAGATAAATAAATCAATTGTGACAATAATGATAAATTGGAGCACTAATTACCAATGTGGTTTGTTCAGTGCAGTGCATATCAGTGTCCCAAAATTCATCAGTGCTGTGAAGCAGGATTAACCGTGGAGTCCACAGTGGGTGGGGAGAGATGGAGCAATGATAAATTTGGCACATAATAATGTGAAATCACATTGTCCAATAGGAGAGATGGCCGACAAACAAGAGGAGAAGGTCAGAAGAACAAAGAGTTTCATTAACATCAGTGATTTTCCAACAGTTGAGAGTTTTAGGCTCCTACACACCAGGCCATCGATCAGAGGTTGGGACTTATCAGGGCTGTCAGAGAGAGTCAATGGCTCTGATTGAATGCAGCGTCAGAATTGCTTTGTGTTTGTCGAAAGCTTTTTGCCCAAATCAGCATGTCAGCAGCAACTCCTCAGTAAGAGAAAATTCCTCTGAGCCTGTCACTATAGTTTTTATGAATACGCACGTACCACGATTCCTCCTATTTTTCTCCTTTGCCTCTTCACTAGTGCCATTTGTAGCTTTTTATCAGACATATTATCAGTTACAGTAGGCTATATTAGTGAGAGTGTGTTCAAAAAATGCTGCTTAATCATAACAGCGGTTGTATCAGTAAAGAGGAATTTGCCTTGGCACAGGCGCAGCACGTACAGGCCTCTTGGTCACCAGCTGTCGTCTTCGTGGTGTGAACAACGCTACTTTTTTGCCCAACAGCAGCAGCCAAAACACGACACAGCAGCCGCTCTTTGTCACAGCATGTTCTCTGTTGTCAGTTTGGTTTGT
>JAQFJB010000002.1:17756344-17766636 GCA_029874875.1 Naso minor | reverse complement strand
TTTCCTACAGCCAGAAGATGTGGTGGATCTTTTAGAGGAAACATGGTGGAAGACATTCATCTCGTCCATGTCGGCTCTGACAATAGGCCAACACTCTGAGCCATACAAGAGGATATCAAACTTGTAGATGGATGCAAACATCCACATGCTGTTGCTACGCGACCTTTACTGACACATTTTTCAATACAGAAAAAGAGATGAAGGAAACTGTACTGTCGGGTAAATTAAACTGATGGTTCTTGTAATCTTGTCTGTCTCTGTAATTGATCAGCAAATCAATTCAAACAAGGACTCTGATTAGTTGGTTCCACCCCAAGGTCACTCACCGATGCAGTGCAGGATTAGGGGGGCGATTAGGTTTTTTACCTGAGGACAGAAGTACACAATTTTTAACAGCTTGTAAATGGATCATCATTATTGATATCTGGAGGGTAAATGCACTGATTTACTTGCTCCGGAAATACAGTCCTGCTTGTTTACTGTATTTATTTTCTGCGGTGTAATGAAGGATGTTTATTACACTAACATTTCATGGGTAATTTCTCAGGGGAGCCCACAGGAATTCATCACTGCTTATTTGCAGTGCTTATTCGACTTTGACTTGCAGCTTCACTGCCTAATATACATGAGAATTTTTAAGCAGCTCTTTGAGGGTCAGCAGGGAGAACACAGAGGTTAGATCCAGACTGAAAAGTGTTTAAATTGATGCTTCAGCTGATCCACATCCTCTGCCATGATTCTCAAAGGGTTCAAAATTTCAGAGATAAAAAGAATGATTATCAAATAAATAATTATGTTTTCTCACGTCTTATATAAACAACTTATTTTAAGAAAATATGTCACAAACACACAAAATATTTTCACATTCATGCAAAGATAGACGTTCTGACACACACACACACACACACACACACACACACACAAAAGCATTCAGTAAAAGATCGTCAAATTGCAATTTTTTAAAAGCTGATTTCACTCTAAGCCAAGAGCTGAAATGAGCTTTAAATGCAGATTTAAAAAATCATGATGGATTACAGAATACTCAGGTGGTTGGCCACAGTATAATCTAAACTATAGCTAAGAGTGGAAATAAAGGAAAATACAGTTTACTGCCCTCCTCACAGGTAATAAACAGTTCATCATTGTCTTCTGCGCAGTCTGCATGCTTCTTAACTTCCCACTGAAACAAAAAAACAACAAACCTAAAATCATTTCAGGTCTTTTCAAATCACTAATGAAGAAGCCCAGAGGATGAGAAAAAGAGACATTTGGGTGTTTTTAATGTTTTAATGTTCAGGTATTGATAGAAAGCTGATAAAAGCTCTAATCCTTCATGCAAACTCAAAAAACGACATAAAAAATGAAATGCTTTCTAATCCAATTTGACGGGCAATGCGTCTTTAGGAGAGCAGTCTGTCGTTCAAAGGATTATGTGCTGCGTGAGAGCAGTTTGGCTGGTATTTGACTCCCCTCTTGCTTTAAAGATTAGTGTGTAATACTGCTGCAGCTTGGGGAGCTGAAAGAGAAGACGTGATTGTGTTGCTTTGACCAACCAGGAGCTGCAGGACGTCCCCTCATGTGGCCCCTTTTACAACATGCACAAATGCATTTGTACTATGATGACAAGAGGATGGTTCATTGCTTATTAATTTGTTCTCATACTCCTGAGTTTTTGCACTCACTGCTTCAGATGCAGCTAAAGAGGCAAAGAGATGCTCCATAATTAGTCAGTATTAAAATGTGCTTTTTGCAATCGGATTGCAATTGGATGGGACTTAGTTACATTAAAGTACAGATGTGAATGCACCTGAAAAACACTGTGGACAGATTGTGATCTCTGAAGGTGGTCCGGGTGCATTGTGACCACGTACAAGACAAGCGCAAATGTGTCTTAATCCACATACATCAACTCTTTGGGATGAAATACGTAATTGACCTTTCGCTAAGCCGCGCCCCTCTTGTCATGGTCCATCAAGCTGTCATTGTTTCTTTGAATTGTAACATTTAAGAGTTGTGTTGTTGGGTTTTAGTTCAGGTTACAATGCAGCAAACCCAAAGCTGCCATCCCAAGACTCCAGCCATGAACTTTAGCTGCTAGGCTTGCTAGTGCCCTCAATTATAACCAGCTAATGTAATATAATAATGAAAGCTAAACAATATTACATGGCCTCAGTGTTTATTTTAGCATGAGAGGAGCGGCTGTGACTCTGTGTTTGTTAAACTGTGAGGTACTAAACAAGGAATAAGGACGTCCGGACAATTATGATGATTTTGGAAAGGAAAAGAATGGATATCTCCTTCAAAACTTCACTGAATAACGAGTGTCAACATTAAAAAGTGTCCGAGACACAACATTTAACCATGACAAGCTTGAAATCCACAGAACAGCCTGACATTGAAGAAAATCTGAAAAGATTGCATGAGTTTCAGGAATGCATTGCCATGTATTGAAGCATGCGGTGCTGGGACCCTGGGTAGAGCTGATAGATGCTGCGCCGTCATTGGCCAGTTTGTGCTCCAGTGCAGAACTTAGCAAAGGTGGTGGTAAAAAATGGTCAACGGAAGAAGAAGAGGACGTGACGTTATGTAGAGCGGAAAGGAGCGAGACTGGATAGCAATCAGATGTGGACACTGGGGACACATAATAAAACCAGGTATAAATGTATGAGCTCAAGTAAGTGATTGAATCATTTAATGCAAGTTGTAAACAGGGTCGATGAGAAGTCAAAAGGGTGAGAATTTATTCAATACTGGCAGGAGTAAAGAGGCAGTGGGAATATTATAGATTAAAGGGATAGGTTACCCACAAAAGAAAAGTCAGTCTGACCTTCCATCAGCATCAGGGTGAATAGATAATGACTGAATTCTTATATTCAGGAATTGTAATAAAACTCTTTTTTGTGTATGCTGGACATCAGATAACATGATTACTGGGAGTAAAACCTGCTTTAATCAGCATACTATAATGTGAAACATGAGTCTTCTACTGACAAACTCGCAAAAAAATTATTCCCCGATTTTGCAGTTCCCCTCAGCTCTGCAAAGTATTTTAGCATCTTTAAGCTTGATGTTTTGGTTTTCTGGCCCTTTCACTCTCATCGCTCTCATCAGTTAAGCTTCCTTTCCAGATGTTAGCACCTCTTTTAAATGAAACCCTACCATAAACGTGACCTTTTCTGCATTTCTACACTATCAGACCCTTTTTGATTAAGTCAAAAAACAGCCACCTGCACTTGTGAGGAAACACTATTCCACGTTTGTCTGACCTGCTGCGTTGAGCGAGAGACAGAAAGAGTGGGATAGCAAATCAGTTTTCCACAACTTGTTCGTGCAAATGCTTCACAATTAAAGCATGTTAGGAAAGGACGGGTTCCTGTCCATTGAAATGCTAGACAGCCTTTAATTTAAAATGGATACAGGAAGAATTGAGTTTCTGTTGCCAGTGAAACAGGGTGAAAAACAGGAATCAAAGTGACCAAACTTAACAAACAGAGAGAATAACAAATATCCCTTAAAATTCTAAATGTTGCCAAAAATTAACAACCACATTACGCTAAGGCTACAACAACCAAACTTATCGATTCTGCTCTTTTGCAAACATCAAAGTTAAGCATTTCTGCAATAGTACAATCCTGCTTAAACTAGTTTAAAGATTGTGTGGAGGTTTATTGAGCATATGCTAGCCCATCTTTTCCTTGTCTTCTAGTTTCAGTTCATCATTACAGTCTAGCCAAATGTTGGTTTCTGGCCTTTTCACAGTCAGACTGCAGTGTGGGCCGACAGACTGTGACTGTTGCCAAAGCAACAGTGGAAATTAATTAACTTGCCTTTGTAAGTGGCTGAAAACACTCAAATCATCATTGATATAAATCATCTGATTGCAAACAATAACTTTGCTCCATTGTTCATGTGTATATGTACCTGCCCATCACCAGGCAGAAAAAAAGACACCATTAGCGACTATAGCTAATGAACACAGTGGACCATGTAGCAGCTAAAAAGCCAAAAATTTGTCAAAATCAGAGCTGAACCAAAGTGAATATTGAACTTGCATTCATCAGTTTGCCTAAAACTGGATGCCAAATGTATTATTCTTTGCTCTGTCACAGAGTGGAGTGGACTGCTAACACATTCATCACATCAACTTTATAAGATGATTATGTGTTGTTTGATAGTTTTGCTCAAGGGATCGAAAAATCAGCAACTGCAGATTCAAGTAAAGTTTTGATTTTTTTTGCAAATAATTTTTTTTTTTCATGTGAACCACTGGAAAGAACATTGGGGTAAATTTAATCTATGGCTATGGCTGGATTTCATTTTCTGTCAATATAATGTGAAGCAAAACATGTGGGTATGAGCTAATTTTTCAGTGAGAAGATATTTTATCTGTATTCACAACAACATCCACTCGGATCGGTATTCAACATTTTTATAGCTCTGGTTTTAAGGGTTTGGGGAAGATTCAAGTCCTAATTTAATATTGAAAAGTCAACAATTAAATCCGAGGATTTAGTTTGATCGGGAGGACAAACCGTTATTCCAAGTCTTTTTTTTTCTTCTGCCATCAGGCTGCTGAATGGAGAATAACCTGAGTGTTTTGGGGTTTTTTTTTCCCATAACCACATAGATGGCTACTCTTCTCTTAATTATATTGCACATGTGAAATTCAGGGATTGCAGTTTTTACATGCATTCCATTTAAAATGTCTTTCATTAACTTATTTTTGCACTTTCACACTTTGTAGATCAGAAGACATTCTTCTGTCTACCCTGGCCTCGTGTGTGTCTGTGGGCACGGGACCACACGAGGTGACCATGTGTATGTGTTTTACTGTATGCGGTTGATGGACTGTAGAAAGCAATTTGCCCTTCAGGCATAAACACTGTTGTGAATCTGCATGTTTGCACATCTACTTTGTGCAGCTGAGTGGTTGTTGTTTTTGTGTTTTAGGTGATGGGAATCCTAAAGAGAGCAGTCCTTTTATCAACAGCAGTGCAGCCAGTGATGCAGAAAAGAGTCAGCAGTACGACGGCAAGAATATGGCTCTGTTTGAGGTGAGAAGAGATATCAAAGCCCACTATGATACATAGTGGAAATATGGATGTAAAATGACTCCTTTTATTTGTTGTGAGGTCAGATGTGATTGAGTTTCTCTGTGCGTGCCACAGGAGGAGATGGATACCAGCCCGATGGTCTCCTCTCTGCTCAGCAGTCTGGCCAACTACTCCAACCTGCCAACAGGCAGCAAAGAGCACGAAGAGGCTGAGAATAATGAGGAGGGAACACGTCCGTCCAAAAAACCTGTTAAGGTAGATTTCTGTGTTTTATCCAGTCATTCACACCCTGTAAGAATTTAAACCAGAATATCAAAAAACAAAACAAAACATGGGACTCTTTAGGGCATCAGGCAGCAAAGATTACATGTGCTCCTCAATATTTATCTCTGCAAGGTTTGGCCTGAAGACACAGGAAATCAATCAGAGCAGCCAAATTGATAAAATCTTTAGAGTATGAGCAGTACAAATTATACACTTTGCAATATTCTTGACTTTTGCACTCACTGCTGCACTGCACGTCGGTCTATTAAGACAAAACTCAAAAATCCAGTGATTATTGTTGCATCTGCTCCTTTGTTCTGCAGATATAAGAAGCGGTGGGAGTGAAGCCTTTATTTCAGCCTCAAACTGAAGAGCAAAACAGATCAGTAAAGCATTTTAAATGAAAACCAGCCAGCTGCCACAGCAATGGTATTATGTCAAGTTATTGCTCGGTATGGTTGTTTTCAAAGAAGGCCATTGCTTTCCTGGACAGCAGTGGATGCGTCACAAGATGTTATTATAATAGCGTAACAATTTAGCCAGTTGAGTCACGCAAAACCTTTAATTTGTAATTTTGAGAACCAACTGTTTACTTGACCTTCAAAGCCTTTGAACATAGTTTTTTTGAACTGTCTTTTCAACACCTGCCTGTACCTGTTGTTTCCCCCGGCCGGCTTATCATTTATTGGCCCTCAGGGTTTATGTCAGCTCGGGTTTCCTGCCTTTGTTCAGCAGACCAGAAAAGAGGGTTAGTCACACAATAGCCTGAATCCTCTTTGGGTTTTACTTTCTCTACTGTTGATAACTTCGGTTGTCTAAAGGATCTGAGGTAGACTGGCACAAGCCCAAACAGATTTTGCTTCTACCGACACCTAACTTGTCCCTCCATCACTAAAATCCAAATAACACATTAAAGTAATATAATAGACTTACTATATCTTATGATCTTATTAATTACAATTAAAAATATAAAACCTTTTTTTCATTAAACATTACTTGTACACATTGAAAAAAATAACATTGATGCAGCTGTTTAATGATAAGGTGTCAAAATGTTATTTGAGGGCTTATGCATAACATGGTTTTGGTCTCTTGTGTCTTAATGAAATTATGAAATTCCTGTTCTAAATGTGTCCAAAGTGAGTAAAAAAAAAAGCTTAATTCCACATCTGTAAAGGTCAGTTCCACCAATATTTGGACAATGTGGATGCCAAAATTAAAGGACTTTGCAGATCAAAATATTTTCTTGCCAGATTTACAGTGTATGTGAAACAACAGGATTGGTGGCTAAGCAGTCTGTTGAGGTCTGTCTATAAGAAAGAGCGAATGTATACATGTTGAATTCAGGACATTTTGGTTTGAGACACGCTGCTGTATTGTAATTTTACGAGTGAAACACATGTTGTATGTTTGGGAGCTGACTAATGATGACATACTGCCGCGCTTCTGCTGCTGTGTTTTCTGTAAAGGATGATTTTGTCTCTTTGTTGCTATTTCTGCTCTAATGATATCGAGGACGCATGATGCTGCAGGTAGAAACTATTCAGTACAAAACAATTATTTAAACTAGATGGCGAGAGTTTGCCTTGTGAAGCAGCTGCATTTGTTGTCAGTCTTTAAACTATGCTTGTCAGCGTCCTGTAAGAAACCACGTACAGCCACAGGCTCAGGTGGTCCAGCTGTGACAACCTAAGAAAAAGTGAAATTAACAACAATGGCTGCTGCTGAATTGGATAGCATGAACGTTACAGTAATCAGTTAGGAACTGGAAAGCTTTTATCTCAGATAAGTATTGACTGAAAGATTTTCTTGACAGGAGAAATGTTTTTACTCGTCTCCCGACTGCTGTTTGATCTACCAGCTGACTTTGCTGCTAGCGCTGTCCAACTTTGTTACATGGTTCGTGGATCTGATTGATTGAAGTGAGCCTGTGACAGACAGATGTTTCGTCCAGTCATCGTTTGAAAGCGCCTGCCCTTTTCCAAAATGTTTCCAAGGACAAATTCCCAGATGGTTCTGTGTGACAAACCCATCTGGCAGGTCACGTTAGATGAGAGTGACTATTCCATCATTATTTGGATCTAACAGCAGGACAATTTACAAATCAAACAGGGAAACACTCTTTACTTTTAGTTCTCCTGGTATGCACATAAAACAGTGAGTAAACACTGAAACATTTTCATTTACCTTTAAGCAGACAAATAAACAACTGTAACTCCTCCTGTGGTTACTTTTAAGTGAAGGCTGAAAAAAATGAAGAAAAGGGAGAATAAACATTTATCTTCCCACCTCTACTGAGAGGGAGCTCTAGGAAGAAAATGACCCATTTCCAAACAAATAGCCTGTCCTCTCCTTCTCTGCAGGATTACTATTTCTTTATGTCTGAAAAAAATAAACAGCTTTCTTTCTGATGAAAGAATCAGACCTCATTCCATGAATTTAAAAGGCGGAATAGATTTAAGGAGACTGAACAACAAAGTGCACCTCTGACAGATTATAACATTTCAAACCCATCCTCAGTGAAAGTAAGATGAAGTCAATTGAAAACTTAAAAAAAAAACAAAAAAACAACAACATGCAAACCTCTTCTAATCACTCTCCATGTTTGTGTCTCTCTCAGGCTCCACAGCTGGGCACTCTGATGGGAGTGTACTTGCCATGTATCCAGAACATTTTCGGGGTGATCCTCTTCCTGCGGATGACCTGGATGGTCGGGATTGGAGGCGTCTTCGGCTCCTTCATAATCGTCTTCATGTGTTGTTCCACAGTGAGTAAAAAACAGATTAGAATTAAAATATGCCTGATAAATTCGGTGCAGGACCGCAGAGCTGTAAACATCCATCCAGAAGATTTTATCAATCTGAAGTGATTCCTCAGCGCACACATAGTGAGTTGGGGGGGTTTGTGATTAAACTACAGGCTGTTATCAGGCTGTAATTATAATTTGCTTTGTACAGATGCTGAAGGTGACATAGTAAATCCTGGCATAAGGAAAACTGCCAATAAACCCATTTATACCACCACCACTTTTCTCCTGTAGGAATCATTTTGCTGCTCTGCCAACAAGCAGGTTTTAAAAATTCACTTACTGTGAGTTTTTACAAGAAAAGAAAAACTCCTCATGCGCTGTTATAAGTGTCATCCAGCATGAGGACGACTAAAGAAAGACTCAACATGAAGTGCTTTGACTGGGATGAATTTCGAAAATCCTTCAATTAACATTTTCATTTAAAGGTTTCTGGGTTGTTGTTGTTGGGTTTTTTTTAAGTATTATTATGAATATGGTTCAACTACAAAAAAAAACATCATCTATGAGAGCTGCTTGAACATCTGCTGCAGGAAGGGATTAAGTCAGTGTTGTAGTTGAAGTAGAAATACTTCATTGCTGTACTTAAGCTTATAGTGTGTTTGTTTGTTTGTTTGTTTGTTTTGATATCTGTACTTTTCTTTAATATTTCTATTCCTGTAGACTGGTTACTAAACAAAACCAAAAGAAATCTGGTAGGCTACTGGCCAGTTATTTTTGTTTTTTTTGTTTGGTTGGTTGGTTTCGGTGGCCAATAATGTTGGATCACAGACTGTAAGAAATTGGATCATTGGTTAACCATCAGCAGCTGCAGCATAAGTAATGAGCTGGTTAAAACTTTGGTTGCTACTGCCGTCATGTTTTATGTTTGATTTTAAATCATTTTGTTATTATGACGTAGTAGCAGTCGCCCAGTTGCAGATTTAGCTTGAGCTAGACCTTTGCCTATTGTGTTCAAGTCAGGCCCATGGGAGTTAAGAAAGTTAAGAAAACTTTCTGAAAGCACTTCTTTTTTAGGACTTTATTTACATTTTGTTTTATGACTGAGATATTGTGTTCTATGTAGACTAGAGGCTACACAAATTAAAAACAAACATTTTTTAAAAAATCAAACTTGACTGCTTTTTACGTGTATTTTTTACTTGCACTGTTACTTTCAATATTTAACTACATCTATATTCACTGTACTTTTGATACTTAAGCACAGTAAATAAGTAATTTTGTAACAGGTGACTTTTACTTTTACCAAAGTCATTTTCCAGTAAGGTATCTTTACTTTTACGCAAGTATGGCTTTTGGGTACTTCATACAAGACTGGATTAAGTTAAACTAGGGGGAAAAAAAACAAGTATTGGAGCTCCTCATTCTAAAACCCACTCTTATCCTATTATGCATAGGCAGTTCTTGTTTGAGGGATGATCTACAGACCAGCGTCCACTTAGAAATGCTTAAACTGAATATGTGCAGTATCATATTGCATCTTGTGATCTTGCCTCTGTATTTTAAACCAGCTCTTGTACCGAGCAGTGAAGACTTAACTCGCATTTCCTAAACATAAGCAGCTCCTGTCTGCCTCTGACTGCAGCTGAGAGTATCGCTGAAGTGACAGTTTGTACCCAACCAGCCGTGTAGTCATCCCTGCGATGAACAAATCAACTCATGAGTCAGATTCTGATTTTTTTCTTCCTTAGTTCATCAAGACCTCGCTGTCAGCCATATTTAATTTGATGTGCCCACCCGCTGCCTCTCGCACTCCGCTAACCCTCCTCTGTTTTTTACAGACAATGCTCACAGCCATCTCCATGAGTGCCATTGCAACAAACGGAGTTGTACCAGGTGAGCTGTCATCTGGCGGGGGTGTATTATAGTGTGTGTTTGTGTGTGACAGAGCAGTGCACTGACCCCAGTGTGTGTGTCTGTGTTTTACAGCTGGAGGTTCATATTACATGATCTCTCGCTCCCTGGGGCCTGAGTTTGGTGGGGCTGTTGGGATCTGCTTCTATTTAGGCACCACTTTTGCGGGTGCTATGTACATTCTCGGCTGCATTGAAATTCTGCTGGTAAGTTTTGCCCTCATTATCACATACTTGCATATTGTCTTTACAGGCTTCTGTGATACGCCTGCTGGATCACATACACTGTATTTAGTACGGTATTTTCAGCTAAAT
>JAQFJB010000002.1:17674881-17690443 GCA_029874875.1 Naso minor | reverse complement strand
AGTTGTTAAGCGTTAGCCATCCAGACAAGACAAACAGATGTCAGATGTTGGAACTGTATGATTAGAGAGGTTAGAGTTTCAGAGGCGTCAATTTTTGGAGTTTCCCCCCCCGAGGAAGGCATTCTGGGGATGTAGGAAGACCTGATTAAGTCATGCAATGATCTAAAAGACACTGATGAGGATGAAAGATGTAGGCCGGCTTGACAGGAGTAATGTGTACCTTACTACCACAATGCGCCGAAGCACCAATACAGCAAAGCCAGGATAAGGCCGATGACTATGGCTTGAACAGGCAGCAATAGGGATGTCTACAGAAGGGAAGGGATATTATAGTAATCAGCTGCAATGGGACATACTTTAGCTGGGTGCAGCTTTATTAATAAACCCCCTCAGTAGAGAGTCTGTCTGTAATTGGTGTTTATACAAATCTCAGTCACACACAGCTGTAAATGTCTAAAAGCAGCAGTAAGACAGTGGATGAGTCGAAGGAAGCAGGTGCGCTGAGACAGAAAAATTATTGTGAATCCTACAAAATGTCCGGAGACCTTTAACAGAATAAACAGATGTTTAATACACTGTTGCTGCCAAATTTGAGGGAAAGCTCATGCTTCCAAAACTTAAACAACCGAATGTTTGTTTCTTACACAAAAAAAATGCTAAGGTGCTTTTCTTCAATGTACTTTTAGAACATTATTTCTACACGTCATGCACTTTGTATTGTAATGTGTTATTTGTCCAACAATTACATGATTTTGTTAAGAAACAAAGAATGCATTCTTCTTTTCAGTTGCTTGTATGATGAACCAACACTCACCTTCGTTCCTTTGTCCTGTAACTCCCTCATGCTGGCTTTGCACTCGTCAAGTTCCTCTCTAAGCGACTGTTTTTCCTGCTCAGTCTTCTCATATTTTTCCTTCATGTCTGACAACTCCGTCTTAGCCTCCTCGCACTGCGTAAAGCACATCACAATTTTTTACTTAAGTGATCACAAGACAAAAAAACGTTTACTTTAGTGTCTTTTGAGAGTAAATCTGGTTAATAACGGAGCATGCTGGAGCCAAAAACTGCTGACGTGAGTATCGCTGATTGATACAAGGGGGGTAAAGGGCTTTTGTCCTCTCACAGGGCTTCACGGTCTGAAAGGACACTTTGAGCGCTCTCAGTTTTCAATTTCATTCAGCTACAGCAAGAGCAACGCCACACTGGGATGAATGACTTGTGGCTAAGGATGATCTCATCTCTGCTTTCTGCTATCCAACAGTGCTCCTCCTGTGTCGGTGTCACAGCAGTGGCTCATCCCCATCCAGTCTGCTTCATCTGAGCAAACATTAGGGCACCACTGCCAGCTGCAAGCAGCCTGCGGACTGTTTGGACTGGAGGGCGAATTAAATGTTGTAACCTTATTTGTTTTTCAGAAAGCTGGGAGCTTCACAGTCACTTTGAGACAGTTATAGATGTTAGTGAGTGAGACTTAATTTACAGAGCCATTACGGGGGAAAAATGCTCTTGTTAGTATTTCATTTAGAACAATCACAACCATTGTGGGCAGTATTACGCCCAGTACACAGTGACAATGCTTTTGCAAAATAGTAAAGCAGACAGCAGAAGAGGAGAAGGATGCCAACAGAAATAGTGGCCCAACGGCCAGCTAATAGTCTGCATTTGGTAACTCAGACTCGATGACCTCAGAGAGCTGCTGCCTGTCTGACAGTCTACTAAATGTACCACAACACATCCTGAGGACCTAAAGGCCCATCATTTGTAGAATAACATTTATTCCTATGACATTTTAACTGTTTGTAATATCAAATTATGTTTACAGGCCAGTAAGTTACTAAAGCAACACATGACACAACAGTCTGGGTTAAAAAAACAGCCAGATGAGCAGATAAAGGATCTGGACCTGATTTAAGCATGTCTAAGTAGAAAATCATAACTTTTAGGGATTGCAGGAGAATTCTTAAAGAGGCACACTTAAGCTACCACTAACAATAAAAAAAAAGAAAAAAAGGATTCAACACAGTTTGGTGACTCTTTTTGGATTTGTTGTGTCATGCTTACAGAAAATCTTTACTTCAAACGTAAAAAGGAAGATAAAATTGTGAGAGGTGCAATGGGAATTAAAATGTATTTATTATGTACACTTCATCTTGGTGTTGTGACCAAACCATCCACACGTACAGACGCAGATTAACCATTAAAATTCTATCTACGAAAGTCAAAGATTTGACTAAAAAATCATAAAACACTCACAGAACAGAGCTGAGTTATATTTGATGCACATCAATACCCTATCATGAACTTGCGTGTGAAAGTGGGGTAAATTTGACTTGAAGGCTAAAAGTGACACTGCTGTTTTGATGCCTGAGTCATTCTAAGTGGCTGTTGTTAACAGCTGCACCGGTTACAATGGAACTCTAACTGTTGCATCAGTTGCAGCAATGAAACATGTGACTAAATAGCAACAAGTGTAGACAAGGTGCAATTGTCAAGGTTGAGGATAAAAGTATTTTTAGCCCTTAGGAGTAAATCTGAGATGCTTAACACTTGCTAAATGACTTTTTAGCTTGGAGAACCTACCTCCCTCTGCAGAGTCTTGCTGCGACTGTCCGCTTCATCCAGTTGGGTTTGCAGTTTGTTGCTATCCTGCTGGTGCTGGAGCTGCACAGCCGCCAGCCTCTTCTCCAGCTCCTGCTGGGATCTCTCCAGGGCTTTGATACTATTGCTCAGCTCAGCATTCTGGGCACGCGAACTACAAGAAACCCACCAACACTGAGTTCAATAGATTAAAGATCACAAAGGGGTGTGTGGTATAGTGTGTCGCCAAACATGTTGGAGGGGAGACAAGCGAATGAGAAAGAAGAAGCACAAAAGGTGGGGGTGAAGCTGAGCTCTGGGTAATGCAGGTAGCTCTGTGCACTGACCTGGCAAGGTCTTTCTCCAGCTGCTTCTGTTTCTGCAGCACTGCCTCTTTCTCAGAGCGCAGTGCTGCACAGTCACTCTGCAGGTTGCCCTTCTCTTTCTGGTGAGTCTTGAGGAGTTCCTCCTTCTCTGCCCGAAGCGAAGCGCACTCGGTTTGCAGACTGCTCCTTTCCTTCTGGTGCTTATTGACGACGTCTTGCTTTTCAGATCGCAGAACGGAGCACTCCTTCTGGAGGCCGTTACACTCCAACTGCATGGACTGCAGTTCACTGGCTGTGAAAAAAATAAAATAAAATAAAAAATACGGTTTTATGTAACAGTGAGCAGATGCTCTTTTCTTAATTGGCTTACAGATGAAGTGGAAACTAATTTCTCATCATGTATGTAACATTTCCTGTGTTCATTGACATACTTGTGTACATATGAGTATATAGAGGAGACTGAGACATTTCAATAACAGCAGCAGATTAAACAACATGTTCTAGAGGTGATTACAGTAAAGACTTGATTAGATGTGACACTGGCTGACCTTTAAGCTGGTTGTTCAAAACTGTTCTACTCTACTACAAAACACTTTTGTTCACATTCAATGCAGCTACCTAACTCTTAACTATGCAGATAATTATAATAAGTTTTTTCAGTTAGAAACACTAATACAGTATAACTGCTCAGCTCAGGAATAGTTTGTGTTGAGTGAAGTATACTACTACAATGATGATCAGATGATGAGCTCTTTTGCCAGATACATACACTATTCTTTTCACCAGCTATCATAGTAATTTGTACAATTATGTGTATTTACAGTGGTAGTACCTTGTATTTCTGCAGTTTTCTGCCACTGGTTGCTCTGTTGTTGAAGGTCACACTGCAGGTTGTCAATCTCACGCTCATATTTGTTGGCAGTCTGACGCCATTTGTCCAGGTCCTTCAAGGCGGCTGACAGGTTAGTCTGGATAGCTGCGACATCACGCTCCCGCTCAGCAGTGGCTGCCTCCAGGGCACGTTTCAGCGCCTTCACCTCATCACGTGCACTCTGCAGCTCGTCGTGTGAACTGGAGGAGACATCTATCTGCTCTCTGAGGACGCCCATTTCTTCTTGGAGCTGCCGCAGCTGGCCTGTTCATCCCGCGTTCAGTGTTTGGATTAGTAGTGTAAACATTTTTATTAGGATTGGCAAAAGTGTTCAATCCACAAACACAAAGACGTACCTTGAAGGAGTTTTATCTGTTTTGCAGATTCGTCAGCTTGTTGTTTTTTGTCTTTTCTCTCTTCCTCCAGGATACCTACGAAATATATGTTTGTTTGTTTTTTTTCATGCACTTACAGTATATAATGAACACGTTTAAAACATCAAAGATTTTTATTTCTACCTTGTAGCTCCATGCATTTGTGCTTCTCAGTATTAGCTAGCTCCTGAGCATCTCGAAGTTCATCGTTCAAGCGCTGGATGATCTTTTCTGAGTCACCAGAGGACCCCATGTTTGACTTGGTCAGATCATCTGATAATTAAACAGACAACAGGAATGATAACCTAAATTAGAAGATCATTTCTCTAAACATTTAGCTGTAAGGCAAGAGCCTCATTCCTTCCTGTGAAGTCACTGAGTGCATACAGTGAGATAAGAATGTTAAGTTGAAACAATGATACATCAGGCAGTAATGAAAGCGATTCATCATTATAAAAATAGAATAACTCAAAGTTCCACCATGTTCATTCTGCTTTAGTCCCAAATATTTAACCAGGGCTGACATACTAGGTGATTTCCCAAGATGTTAAAATGGGACTATTATATAAACTAATTGCTAACCCAGAAATAGACACAACTGCATTATCTGCATTTTTATCCAAGCTTCATTCCAAATTGTTCTTTAGCCCAGCAACATACAAGTCTCAGAGACATCTATTGCTTGTTAAATAGTAAACAGACTGAATGCATAGAGCGCTTTTCTAGTCTTTGGAGCATTCAAAATGCTTCTCTACACAAGCATTCACCCATTCGGACACTAATGGCAGGTGCCTAAAAACAAAGTACCGATAGAACAGCCACTGGAAGCAAGTATTTTGCCCAAGAACACTTCAGCGAAGCACCAACCTTGCAGTAAGGTGACGACCTGCTCTACCTCCTGAGTCATAGCCGCCCCTTAACAGTGCGTTACTGTTGACAATACAGAGAGGGAATGCACCAGCGGAGGTTGTCAAGGGTCTGTTGTGTTTCCTAGAGTTGGAAACAAACGCCACAAATACTTGGGCTTTGCAATGCTGGTGACTATCTTGATCCCCTAATCTGCCATGGCTAGGAAAAGAGCTGACCTCATCTCAGGCTGAGCATTTGGCAGAGGGGAAAAACAAGAGTTGGGACAGGTCAAGCATGTGCACCATAAATGGACACATCAAAAGACTGAGACGGCCATGAAATGCCGCGTTTGTTGGGAAAACTATGATTTCATTGTGTCTGGCACGCATGGCTGCATAAACACACTGTACAAATACACACACACATATTGTTAATAGTGCCACCAGATGGCATTGATAAATGTCTCTAAAATGAAAGGGTATGAAGAGACTGCTGGAGGCTGGTGGCACCCTCTGGCTCAAGCACATGACCACCCTGCTGTGTGCCAGACAAAGGGTGGGTGGACAGTGCTCTGTCCTGCATGTGTGTATGAGGTTGTGTGTTCCTCCGTGCATGCATATTTATGAGAGAGATTCAGAATGTGCGTGGGCTCCTCGTAAGTAAGGTCGCCTGTGTTCGGTCTGTGTGACAGATGAATGTCCTCCGGAGAGCACGAGATAACAAGAGTACTTCAGATGAGGGCGTCGGGCGTGTTATCTTTAGCAACATTAGTTATCACAACCATCATGTCTTAATGTCAGAGATTGACACCTGACACAGTAATAATGGGATTAGTATGTGAGTAAAAATACCTCTCTGACTAGTAGGGGATATTTAGCATCACACTGCCTCAAGTGACGACAGAAAAAAAAAATGTAGGAGAAAGTCTTTTTTTAGCTCGAGTGCTGAAGGCTAGAGCCATCGTGCTCGATCTCTCCCCACTGTCAGTTTCCTTCCCATTGGATGTGACGGCATTCTCTAACTGAATCAGAGGGCTAGCACTGATCGCACGGAAATGCCCACAGTATCCAGTAAATCTCCACTGACTGAACTGTGGTATGAATTTACAGCCACAAAATGCAGTGTACGTGCCTGAGACTGAGAAATAACCTCATAATTCGGAAATATCTGAGATACTGATGTCGTGAGGACACTGTTTGCTTTGTGCTGCCTATATGCTGTGCAGTGAAGCATTACAAATCCATTCATCGCGCAAAATGTATTCACTCACTGATATGCTGGCACCTCACACTGCACTCTGTCTTAATAAGCCCCCCCCTCAAGTGTCACTAGCACACATTAGTCAGCTGATGTGCCCTCTGTGTAAAGAGACTCCATCTTCTAATAAGCTGTTGACACCAGAGAAATCAGCCTCTTAAACCAGAACAGCACTGTACGCACTCAAGCCAAACAGCTCCCCTTATAGCTACGCACACTCCTCTGAAGTGTGACTCAGGCTTTTCTCCACATGCATTGTCAGTATGATAAGCTGGGTCAGGTAAGAGCCATAACCAGCAAAACAATGCCAAGTCATTCACTTCAACTCTGTTTGTCCATGTTTTGGGAAATATAAATAAATAAACAAATAAGAATAAAAATTAAAAAAAGAATACAGCGGGGTTACCTTTAATAAGTGATACGTTATTCATGGAATCACTCAGCTCTTTGTCATCCATTTGCTTATCTGTAAAAGTAATAAAATAAAAATTTAACTACATACCATGTGCACAAACCAAATGATAAATAACACAAAATCAAGAGTTAAAATTAATCATTTTAAATAATTATCTTAACTAGTAGAGTATTTTTAAAAGGTAAACACAAAAATGCATGCTCATCTTGAAACAGAAGAAATACAGTTTGAAGAGGCAGCATCATACTGGCTAAAAAATTCCCTTTAAGGACAAGGTCACAGAAAACATACAAATAAAGTGTAAAAAAAAAAACAACAACACTGGCAGCAAATAGTTACCTTGGTTGATCCTGGAGCTACAGTACTCTTTGTGCTGAGGCTACAGCAGTCCCTGACATGAAGAACTCTTCTCCAACTATCAGATTTTTTCAGATGTGAAACGGAACAGTCCAAGCAGCGAACGAGGGGAGGGGACACCGAGGGGATGACAGACACTGTGTGCAGGACCTCCCTCTTACTGATGGACTGACGCCAGTGAAGACAAAGACCTGGTTGAAGTGACTGGACAAACACTTCAAGTGTGGTTCAAATGCTATCTAGAGGTAAGTCATATGAGTGTCCTCAAAAACATGACCCCCCTGTTTTGTGGCTACGGTCCCTGAGCACCTCCACACTAGGTCATACATCCGAGTAGGGCATCTCGGAAGCTGCAGCTGCGAACTGACACAGAGGGGTTTTGTTCAGGGTGCTGAGCTGCTCTTTGGACAGTCGGTACTGATGTAAAAATCTACAGGATTACACAGAATGGGGGAGGCCAGTGTGAAAGTTTGTGCCATTTATGTGCTACAACCATAAACACTATTTTGCCCTGTAGGCTGCTCTTTTGTCACTTTAAATTCATAATTATTTGCTTTAGGGTCAGACTTACATGTCACTCTCAAGGTTAAAGTAATACTGCAACTTTTACAGGGACAAACTGTATGTAGCCTACTGTATTATTTAGCACATGTGTGTTTAATTGGCCCATAGTTAGTCTCCTCAGTGTGCTTCGAAATTTTCGTCAGGCTGAGGTAAAATCTACATAATAAAAGGAGCAGTGGCCTGAATTGAAAAGCATGTCACGGTGATATTTAAACACTTCTGTTAGCATGTAATTTAATGAATGTGGCTCTCTGTGAGCTTTTATAACTTAAAGTATCGCATCAAAAATTCAATGAATAATATATCAAGTCCACACACAAACATGCAGGTTCAAAAGGGGAGTCATGGTTGAAAGAACATTTACATTATTTCATTTTAAGAAACTAATTTAATACTAGTGCCACAGGCTCAGTGGAAACAAGTACGATAAGCTCTTGTATCAATTGGTTTTCCATATAAATGCATACTTAATGGTTCTGCAGAAAGTGAGTAATAATAGAGAGCTCCACCCTGCTCAGAAAGTGCAAGTCAGTCAATGTTATCAGGACACTGCCACCTAGCTAGCTAAAGAGGTCTACATTACAGCTGACAGCACACAGAAAGTCCACAACACCAACAACTTCAGAGTTTAGTGTGGAAACTGAAAATCTGCCCTAAAAGTTTGCAGCTTTCTACTTGAAACTACACAATAGCACTAAATTGAAGGAGATAATCAAATGCTGGAGACTTCGGTGGCTAATTTAAGGTTATCTCACAGGTTCACAGAGTGAAATTAAGATCCAAAAAATGTTTCTTAATATGTGTATTGCTGCTGTCACCATCCAAAGCAGTTCATTATTTAGCTTCCTACACGGATACTCCGGCTGCTTCTCCAAACTGGGGCCCACCTACATCTACTGAAGGTTAGACAATGATTTTGAATAAGCACCTTTTACAGCCCCACCTCAATAAACCTGAACTATCCCTTTAACCTTGGTTGCTGGGTGGTTAATTAACTTTTAAAATGTGACCCTCAACAGCCGCCTTCAAATAAAAGGTCAAATTCATCAGCCTCTCAGTGGTAAATCATTACATTGTGTCACAAACCTACTGTCCACTTTTAAAGTATTTAGCTGGTGCTAGTTCCCACACTGCTTGGTTGGTAGAGCGTGCTAACGATGAGCTAAAGTTTTACAAATGAAAGATGTCAATCATTGATAGTTATCAATAATCAGCCATTTTAACCTTCTTTTCTAATTTCAATAAAATTTCTTTATCTTTATTTAATCTTTACAAACCGGATTTTGGCATCCAAAGAGGGCGTTCTTCGACTTCAGAGAACTCTGAATGGCCAGTCTTCAGAAAACAGGATTAAGCTAAAAAACAAGCAGGACTTGTTTTCTACAGAGACAAGTGAGGGGGATTAGTATCAGCATCCTTACTGACAGAGAGCTGGGCAGCAAAAAAATGTATGGTATTAATTAGGAAGCTGGATAAAACTAATGCAGTCTTATTGCAACGGCCCTGCAATTAATTCGACTTTCATCATGGTTGCAATGTTAAGGTTTTCTTAAAACTGGTTTAGAAAGGCCACATTCAACTTGGGGATAAATTTGGAGGATTATAACTACAGCTTTATATTAAACAGGACAAAGTGGCAGAAATGACTAAATTAATTCCTTTCCCACTAAAACATACCAATATTATAGTTAAACTAGCCTATTTCCAGAGCTAAATTCACAATATTAATATGTTTTTGAGGGAGGGAATTTAAATTTAACTTACACATTAAGGAAAATTAATTCATACAGATAGTAACTTATACTAAATGCTGTCTTTTCTTCACTTTAGGCGACTTTACGTTTAAATACGTTTATCATATATATATATATGTTTAACCCTAACCACCTAACGTCATGTTACGTTAAAATTAGCTAGGTTGTTTAAATTACAAAACTTTAAGGTTAGGTCTGACGTGACCGGAAATAAGTTATAAGATGTAGCGCTAGCTAACGTCACCTTATCTGTTTTGATTATCTGATTTTTCTATCAATTTTGCTGAATAGCTACAATTCTAAGTTACATTATCAAATTAGGCGAAACATTGAGGTGTTTCGGCTGCCGTAACTTTACACCAACGCTAAACACCTCCAAAATATTGTACGGTGAACATTAATTGCTCATGATGCTAAAGGTAGCCTTTAGAAGCTTGCCTTAATCAACTGACGTTTATAACCTATTTGGAAACAGGAGGTGTGGTTAGGTGTGCGTTGACGTCGGCAAACTTTAACTGCCTCTAAACCGTCACCATGGCCCTTTGTAAAAACACAATATATTTCATACAGGCACTCTCAAAGGTTTCAATCAGTCGAAAATAGCGTGCTCACCCTCCCAGTGGGACACCTCATTAAAAGTTGCTTCATCAGTTTTGGTGGGTGTTGCCTTTAACTCCCCACAGGAGTTAACCAGAAGTGGTAACGTTAGTAGCGCGGCAGCTAGAGAGGAGGTGGCAACATCACTGCGAAAGGTTTCGAGTAACGTTGGTGAACCTAAGCCACCAGATGTTCGACTCCTAGTTTTTCCGCTTTAACCAATTTGTCGCTGCTCGTCCCGAGTATTTCCTAATCCCCGATGATTTCCTCTATCTCAGCCTGGATTTGGAGTGAGAGATTTTGGCTTCCCGAAAATGTTACATGGGCGGACCTGGAGCGTCCACCACCTGGAGTGGAGTATCCTCGACTGGGACATTTACTGTGCGCCTTGCCTCTGGCTGCTGGAGTTTTTCTTCTAAGATTGCTTTTTGAAAGGTAAAGTCTTCTTTACGTTATAAAGTATTGAATTTCATCATTTGGGTGCCTGTTCCGTGTAAATGCACAGTTTAGGGTTCAGTCTTATGTGGCAACTGTTGCTCATGAAGCCAAAAATGACATCTTTAAAAATAGCCAAAAAAAAAAAAGTTACTTTTTTCAGTAGGCTAATCTCAACATATGAGACTTTATGAACACAAACTATCTGGAAACTGAAGAACAAACTCTCAGTAGGTTTAGTGAGCTGTTGCTGTCACAAGTTAGTGGTAAAAATGTGGTGAATCTCTTTTCAAATTCCTCCCATTCATACATAAGAGTGAATCATCTTCTGGCCTACCTCTTCGTGTGAGAGATAATTACAGTCCGTTTGTCCCTTTGTATGAGGAACATTCTTGTATTCTCAAGTCCTATGAACACAACATCCCTCTGTTGTTTTTGCCTTAACCCCTTCATTAAAAGTGGAAGCTTTGCTCTGAGGTGATGACACGTTGAAACAACACCAGTGGCTTGAGAAACACACTTTAACTTTACACAGCAATGATGGCTATGTAGCTTAGGGGGTTAAAAAATAAAAAGAAAGAAAAAAACTTACGTGACATATAATTATCACAGTCTAATTCCTTAAGTGACGACTGGAAACTGAGCATTTCGAGCCGGGGTTAATGGGTTTTAAAACCAGTCTTTGCAGTTTGTGTCATACACATAAAATAATCTTTCTGCAGCAAAGTTCAGCTAAATTAGAGGTTGTGCAAACTTTCTTGGGAGTGCTTCAAATAGAGGAAATTACCAATGAAAGGACAAACAAAAGTCCAGTCAGTATGTCTATTCATTCACTCTTTTTCCATGTTAAGGAAACTACTCCACATAAGAAGGGTGTTGGAGATAGAGATCTAATACATGGCTCAGAGTTTCAGTATGAACTGTGGTTAGCTCAAGCAGATGAACCAGATAATCTTGTGACACACGTCAGAATTTTGGTTAGAAGCGACCCTCCCTCCTCTGTCTTCCAGCCTCTCACATGATAGGTCATCACGCTCTGTTTAGATTAGGTGCTACATTCCCCAGGATTCCTGTAAACGCTTGCCTGTGTCTCCCTTACAGGCCCTATTGTACTCTCAATCCCTCCCTAGATACACACACGCATGTCAAACATCACTTTGTGGGGAAAACTGCTGAGGCTCAACAGTTCATGTCAGTGAGGAAAGCGCTAGCCAGTCTTAGCACAGAGTTCATCTGTTCCTGTAGTCCAAGTACTTAACTTTCTGACTCTTTACTGAATGTCTCTCTTAATACCCCACCATCTCGGTGTCCCCTCCCTGCCCCCACCCTCTTTTTTTTGCCTCGGTCTGTGTGTATACAGGCTAGTGGCCAAGCCCTGTGCCCACATACTTCAGATTCAGGCGGGAGTGCCTCGGCGAGCTCAGCCCAATGATGTCCTGGAGAGAGTGTATCAGTCCAAAACGGTACATAAGGCCCATGTGTGTTCTGCAGTTCTCCTCTACACACCCATGAATGCACCACCACAAGCCTAATGACATGTTCAGCAAATACTTCATGTGGCGTGACAGTCATGCCACCTGGTATTGTGGGTTTTTTTAAGCACGTGATTATTATTTGTCCCGGACTGTCTTTTTTAGTGTCCGGACACAAGGCAACTGGAGGGACTCTGCAAGCAGCTGGACTGGGATGTGCGGAAAATACAGAGATGGTTTCGCATCCGTCGGAATCAAGACAGGCCCAGTACACAGAAAAAGTTCTGTGAGAGCATGTAGGTTCCTACTCAGCTGATGTGTAGTGTGTAAATATTAAATACAGTAGCTCTACATTATGAATTGTATGGCAGTTTATCCAGTACTTCAGCAACTAGGCCTACTGGATTTGACATCATGAGGTTGACATTTGTAGTTTTAAGTGAAATGTCTTAAATATTTAAGGATTTTTATGAACCCTGGTTCAGAGTCCCATGTCCTACTTAGAATGAATTGTAATAAATAGTGCTTATCAGCGAACCTTAACATGCTAACATGATACAGTAAGGCAGTGAATACGGTAAATGTTAGCATGCTGGTGCAGTACAGTGGGATAGTGAACTTGGTAAATGTTAGCTTGCTGATACACTACATTTAGTGAACATGGCAAATGTTAGCATGCTAACACACTACTCTAAGCTCATGAACATGATAAATGTTAGCATGCTTTTACTCTACACTAAGACAATGACCCATATACACGTTAGCATGCTAACACACTACACTGAGAAAGTGAACATGGCGGGTACACGCCATCATGCTAACAACATAAAAGAAGATAGCAAACACAATAATTGTTATCTAACACACTACTACTCTGTAACACACTATTCTGAGATAAGCTGGTGACATGGTAAATGTCATTGTGCTAGTACGTGCTAGTATAGCTTTGTCTTTGTGAGCATGCTGATCTTAGGATGTAGCTCCAGTGCACTGCTGTGCCCAAGTATAGCCTCAGTAAGCATTAGCATGACTTAGACTTGTTTTTCAAGAAGAGAAAACATTCACTTTTCCCAATTTTCCTCTATTCTTTCACTTCAGGTGGCGATTTACATTTTACCTGGGTGTTTTGATTTATGCCATTCGCCATTTGTGGGTGGTGAGTTGAATTTATAGTGTATGCTTTTGTTACACTACTGATATTGCTGCATTTCATGAGCTTATCAGAGACAGCCAAATAGTAAGAGTGTGAACATTTAATCTGTTTGTCAGTCGCCTTGGATGTGGGACACAACCCAGTGTTGGCACAACTATCCCTTTCAGGTAATTATATATTTTTTTTATCTGCATTATCACAATATCCAGTACCTATGTTATGATTCTAATCTGTAGGCCACTGGTAGGCCGATACGTTTGTTAAAGGTGTTTTTGTCTCACTTCCTCTCAAAGCCTATGAGTCCTGGACAGTACAACTACTATGTAGCTGAGCTGGCGTTCTATTGGTCTCTGATGTTTTCCCAGTTCATAGACATTAAACGTAAGGTGAGTGAACAGCAGCTTATTTAAGACTATTTTGCCGCTCTCCTGAATGTTTTACCCCCCCTTTTTTTTATCAGAACTGTTTGTCTGCTTTTGGTATTCCCCTCATATTTTGTCATGCATATTTTTCTGTATTTCTACAGGTGTGTTTACAGGCTTGCCTTTGACACCTTTTAATGTTACCGGTGTATCAGGATTTGCTTATTATTGTATGATCTGGCAGAACAGGTTAGACAATAAAATGCTGTGGCTTCACAAGGCTTTACAATGCTGCTTATAAATAGCTTTACATTAACCTGTCATCCCAGTATTTACACAGTCTTGATGAATGTACAAAGATCAACAGTGAGGATTATGCTGCAAGCAACAACTTCACTGAATTTTTCAATAAGCTGCAAGTGTTGATTAATTTACAGTAGCAAGTAGCTTGAGCATTCTATTAATCACATGAGCCTTCTCTCTTTCTGTCATGGCAGGATTTTATGATCATGCTTGTTCATCACCTGGCCACCATAATGCTCATCACATTCTCATATGCCAACAACATGCTAAGAGCTGGTACTCTGGTCATGTGCGTGCACGATGTATCCGACATCTTCCTCGAGGTAAAGAATTCAGTGATGAAGATTAATCTTGACAGCACTTTTTTTTCCCAAGGAGCAGACTGGAGAGGGTTCTGGGTTAAACTCAGCAAACATTGTTGTTTAAAATGTAGGCAAACACAGCTGGGAACATATGAGCTGTGCTGTGAGGTACTTGTACTACCTGCCTGATGGAAAGACGTCAAAAATGGAAGTTACAGCAGAGTTGCTGGTGTGGTATTTTTTTTACCGTGCCATTATGTCACAAAATGCTTTATTTTGTCCCAAAGGCTGCCAAGCTGGCCAACTATGCCAAGTACCAGAGGCTCTGTGATGGCCTGTTTGTGGTGTTCAGCATAAGCTTTTTCCTCACTCGACTTGTCATCTATCCTTTTTGGTGAGACAAATGAGAGCTTACTTAAATGTCATACTTACGCTATATTAGTTCCTTAATAAACCAGTAAGTCAAAACAACAATATATCAAGAACTGTAGTGACCTCTGTGTGTTTGTATTTATTGCAGGATTGTAAACAGTGTTCTGTTTGAGAGCTGGGAGATCGTTGGCCCATACCAGGCTTGGTGGTTGTTAAATGGATTGCTCTTGCTGCTGCAGACTCTTCACATCATCTGGTTCTACCTCATTGCTCGTATTGCTATCAAAGCCATATTCAAGGGAAAGGTAGGCCTGGCCATGTAGTGCAATTTTTAGCCACACTAGAAGTATAGTTGTACAGATGGCAGTGTCGGTCGGTTTGCCCATTAGTCCGTTCCTGGCTGAAATATCTAAGCAGCTGCAGTATTGGGTGGACTGCCATGAAATTTGTGGTCCCCATGATCCTCCTGTTGCCTCTATTATCACCATGAGGTCGTCATTTTTTGTTTTTTAGTAAAATGTGACAACTATTAGATGCATTGCCGTAAAATTTGACATTTATGGTCTCAAAGGCGCCTTCTGACTCAAACACACAACATGTAGGCTAATTTCTGCCACTAGAGGTCTCTCTCTCAAAACAATTAAGACAAAAGACGTAGCTTGATGACTTTTTGAAGCAGCGTGGGATCATGGGATTCACTTAATTGTTAAACAGCCACAATTGTAGATTTATCTAAATATGTATTTGATTCAGGCAGAAATGTTCACAGACGAGGTAATGTGGTAAAGTTATATTTAGGTTGGTCACTCATCTAAGGTTTAGTCACGTTTGCTGACATCTTTCCTCACTCTGTGACAAGTTAGCAACCAGAGACAAAATCAAATGCACCGTTACTTTGATTTAAGTTACAGATTGATGAACACTGTTGGAAACACTGATGAACCTGTAAAGTATCTCCATGTTTACTTTACCACAAGATTTTAAGCAAGTGGTCACTGTTGTTAAATTATGATTATGCTATGCTGATTGATCCCCTTACTTCTCAAGTGCCACCGGCTGACTAAATTTTGTGCGTTTGAGTAAAACATGTCTATGGGTATCAGATGGGTTGCCATGTTTTAAATTCTCCAATACTTTGTCTGTAAAGCTAATGATTCGTTGTCCTCATCCTTTGTATTTAGAACTAATTAGGAAACATTCACGTGCTAACCATTCCCTGTAA
>JAQFJB010000002.1:17633602-17643933 GCA_029874875.1 Naso minor | reverse complement strand
CTATCTAGTCTATGTATCGTGGACTTTTTGGTTGGTTGTATCAATGTTATGATGTTCACCAAAGCCTCTGCCAGTCATCGCAACCTTGGGCTGCAGTGGCAGCTTTTAAAAACACTTTGCTTTACAAGATTGACGTGAAATGCTCCTTCTAAGGCTAATGAGGAAACGTGTGAATAAAAGCAAACACAGCACAAAAAAAGGGAACAGAAGAACAATCTGTTCTTCCTTTTAATTTTTGTGAGCTTTTTTCATATAATTCACAATGAAACACTTTGCTTCGTTTCTAGCTGAGTATATTAAAATAAAGTACATGTCAACATGCTGTTACTTTTTATTTCACAGAACAGCATTGTAATTAAAGCTGATCTTGGTTGACTCACCGCAAACAGGAAATGATTTAGTTAGATTTTATGATTGGCTTCCAAGAAACACTTTCAGTTATTTGAATTACTAGATCTGATATATCTTAGTAGCCTGTACTTTACCTGCATTTCATGACATACACATGGCTGCGCCATCTGTTTGCAAAGCTGATGCTCCACACGAGACAATACCACCCTATGGTAAATTTATAGACTGTATGTGTATTCTCAGTAAGTTCTCCCACGGGTTTCTAAAGAGCCACTGTAAAGCTCATTGTGGTGGCTGCGGCTGTTGGCATCTTGGTAGTGCCTGACTCTAATCCAAAAAACGGGACAAAGAGGTGGAGATTCAACGGCAGTGGATAGGCCAAATAAAGGCTGCTGAGTCACGCCCCCCTAGTTTGAAGCTACTGAGCTAGTTAAGGCTAACAAGCTTGACTAAGAAGATACTATAGGTTATAGGCGACTGTGTTGCTAGACAGCTGGGGTTTTGTTGCCCTATGCTACTTCCTCCTGAAATCCAGGTGTAAAGATATTTATTAACATTTCAGCCTACAGCAAATCGTGGTCAGTGACGACAACTGGTTGAGTGTAATAATCATAACACGCCCATTTTTAGTAAAAAATATTAATTCTGAAATAAGGTTTGAATTTGTGAAGGTCTACCCCTTAAATTTTACAGCCATATAGCCTCAGTAATCTACTCCAACTCAGCCAAAAACTTGCAGTAATTGGGTCTAAGTTAAAAGAAACAAACAGGCTAAATATGACGTTAAAATTTTGAAGTAACACACACGTTGAAGTTGTCCACAGTTATCCACTTTTTGTAACTTAGTGAGGAGCTTAAAGTTAATTGCATAGCGTTAGCCAACTAACATGGCAGACCTTTATTTTCCAAACTCAAACAAATTTAACCCATTTGTTCAAAATTACTGATTATAAAACTTCTGTATTGTGTTTTGACCTCGATGACAGCAACTGTGGCTAGCTCCTGTTAGCATCCTTAGCACAGCTGAGGCATCTTGCTGGAAGGCCAACTCGAGGGTAATGTTAATTCATTAGCTGGCAAAACAGCTGGTTAATATCATATTTGTCAGGTGGGTTGTCTTCAACGGACCAATGGTGGACCCTCTGGTCAGGACCAACTGCCTGTTACTGGCCGCCAAACAAACCACAGGCTACTCAGGTCTCAAACTCCTAAAGTTATCCTTTCTACTGCTCATGGGATGGGCGGGGAGTGAAGGAAGAGAAATTTCAACCACATACTCCCACTGCTTGTAGGTGCTTGTGCTTGATTATGTAGTCCTGCATGTTTTTTTCTCTCTTCTCTTTTCTATGCAAGGGTAGGTGAGAGAAAGAGAGAGAGAGAGAGAGAGAGAATTTGTTTTGTTTTCTGTTTTTCTCAGTCTCTGTCTTGTGGCAGAATGTCACGTACAGTGTAATTATGGTACGAAAATCAATAAAAAGTAATTAGATACTTACACTGAGAGAGAGATAAATATCCTATCTGTCAGGTATTTGCATGAAAAAAATTCCAAATGGCATAATGTTGTTTAGCGTTTTACTAGTTAACTTCTGTGGCTAAACCACAGTGCCTGGGTCCAGGGTTGACAGTTCTGTCCAATATCAGGCAAGCATAGTGGTGCTGTGAGCTAAATGCTAATGTCATCATGCTAACATTCTTACAGGGACTGTGCTAAAATGCTACTCCATTTCAACATTTAGCCTAAAGGTTCTATTAAACAACTTCAAACTATCACTACAGAGGATCTAGGTCACTGACAACACAGAGATATGTACCAACCTCATTATCATACTAGTTTTCATGCCTTTGCCATCTCAGACAGGTTAAGAAAAACAGTCATTTTGAACTCTTTTGAGTTCAAAATAGAATAGGCTATGTTTAATTCCACACTTTTCTAAAAACTCTGTGGATGTATAGATATAGGCTATATTTTCCGATCAATCATCTAAACCTAAATGTCACTAGTATAACCTTTAAAAATGCATGACTACCAAATGATAAACACTTAGGTTCATATGGAAAATTTCACAACCTGGCAACCCAACATTTGCTCTTATTCAAGCATCTTTTTCTTTTTGAAAACAAATTATGAATCATTAAGGCCATTACAGGTAACAGTCTCACAACGACTGTCTAATTAGAGAGTTGTGCCAAAATTGTTTACACGGGCCTGGAAGTCCTCATAAGATATCAGACTTCAGCTGCAGTGAACATAAGATGCTGAATGTTCAGTTCCTGCGCTTTTGCATGTCCACGGCAAATGTTGCATGTGAATGTAAATCAATATGTAAATACCATATGAACATACGGCACGTGGTGATTCATCTCTCCAGTTACATAGAGAGTCATTGTGAGAGAAATCAGGTGAAGGGCGGGACGGAGGGAGACTGTCGCTTTAAGAAGTTGTCATGGAGAAGCTGGTGATTTTCCACTCAAACTGATATTAACCGCTCACCAGCGCGTAGAAACAATGGTCTCAAATAGGTTAGCCTACATTAAATTGTTTCACTGAGCGTTACACGTAGGCTGCAAAACAAGGAACAACAGGCTGCTTAATAAAACGGACAGGTAATTCAGCATCTTCTCTTCATATCAAGTCAGTAAATGAGGTTTTTTTTTTAATTAAAAAAAAAAGCAAGATAGAATAAATGACAGAAGAAGTAACCAAATTCTCTTCCTTGTTGTCTGTTTTTGCATTATTACTGATGTTGAAGTGACATTGAACGTTGCACATGAAAGTCGTTTGTCACCGAATTTTGATGTTGGACAGGCGTTCATTTTGTCAGCCGCTCTGGCAGAAACACATCACATTTGCTCTCTTTTTCCTTGACAATATGCTGTGTCCTTTTATTTTAATGATGCTTCTTCCGCCATAAGAGAACACGCGCTATAACCTTGTCTTAAAAGAAATAACTTGAGCAAATAAGAAAAGGCAGGTTTTGGCCTTTGAACCCGGTTTCCTGTGTTTATAGCTGATAAGACCCTGCTTGTTTCGCTGATCATTTTTGGAGGTCTGTGGTGATGCGTTCAGGCGCGCCCGGGCTTCACATTGACAAGCGGTGTCTTTGCGAGTTTGTGAGTGTGTATTTGTGTGTGTGTGAGGCGGGGTGGGTGGTGGCAGCTTCACTTTACACACCCACAAGTCATCCACTGAATAAATTAACAAATGTATAAGTAAATGAATGTTAATTCACCCTTCAGAGGAGAGTCTGTTGAAGTAGGTCTAATGAACTAAGACGTTTACTAGCTTATAGGCTATCTTATGCTTAGTGGAGCATGCTTAACCCGCTTCCTCTGTCTCCGCCCCATCCAGTGTATGATTGATGGAGGTGCGTCCCGTAATAACCCCGATTCGCCCTCTCAGCTGGATAAAAACTGAGGGGTCACTGCACCTTTTTTAGCTGCAGGTTTCAGCAACAGGTGTTTATGAGAGGTCCTCTGCAATATAAGGTTGTGGTTTGTTAATATTTACAACAATTTGACCTGTCGCTGATCATAAAAATGTGTCTTAACGTGAACTGATCCCACAATATAAAAAACTTGTACCTTTTTCATTGCATTTAACATTTACTAACTTAAAAACAGGGTTGGGTAGGTTACTTTAGAAATGTACCAGGTTACAGATTACTAGTTATCCTATTTAAAATGTAATAAGTAAGGTAACTATTTCAGTTACATTATCAAAGTAATGTAACTTAATATATTCGATTACTTCTCTAAATTTCTAAGGAATGTTTTCATCTGTTAACCGTTTTTTAAATGTTCAAACCAGGCAGTGTTGATGGCAGACGTGTGGCGCTGCAAATTCAAACAGGAGAACCAGTCAAAAGCATCAGAAGAGCATCAAACTTTAGTAAACGGCCTATTTAACACACAGCATAAGCTTTTTACAGAAAAAATTCAGATATAACACCCTTTGTAATCATTAAAATTTTCATAACTGTAATTTAGTTACATATTTTTTCTTGGTAATTGTAATGGATTACAGTGACTTTTATTTTGTAATGAAATTACGTTGGTTGGATGTGACTAATTACTTCCCAACACTGCCTGACAAATTAAGTCATTTAATTCATAAGACAGAAAAATTGTTTCTCTGCACAATAAAGACGTACAGTTTGTCTTTTTAGCCCCGTGATTTTCATGCAAGACTCCTCAAGCGTAACGCAGAATCTTTACATACACAAAAATCTGGATACCTGGTCACTACAAGGCAAGAATCCGTTTCAAAACCAAAACTCGGTAACGGTGACACCAAAACAGATTGTTCCAAGAGACAAAATCATAGTTGAAAGGGGAAAACTAAAGAGTTTATTTACAGTATTTCAAATTTGTCAAAATACAGATACAGAAAGATTGTATAAAGCTGCTTTTATTGGGCGGTGACAAAACCCTTTTCACAGCCTTCCCATGAATTATGAACAAACACCACAAGGTTTTCGCCTCATTATGAGCTGACCCACATGAAACAGGCTTTCTCTCTTTTGAAAGCATCAGCCTTCAAAATTCAAACCCTGTGGTCTCTCTCACAGTAGCTTAGACGGCGTCTGTCAAGGGTTACGTAACCAAAATAGTACACAGAGCATGACACTGACCAAAATATGATGGATTATGGCATCATGCACCGCTCAGAGGTGTCAAAGGTGTGTGTATGTGTGTGTGTGAGTGCGTTTGTGTGAGCGATGTTCACACAAAAGCTTGCCTGCTCATCCTTCTACCCCATTTAACTTTGCAAATCCTGCTCAGGAATTTATCAGTTTTTAATTGACTCTTGCGTGCCACCCTTTGTCAGGCCGTTGCGAGCTCTCAGAGCAGTGAACAGAATCCAAACAGACGATGGACAAGAGGAGAGACTCATTACCTTATTAGGAGATGTTTTAAGCTGATACTGTACCGGTTTACATTTCCCAGATAACAAAACACATGTCATGAAAGAACAGACGGCGATTGGAAATGTCCGGCATACCAGGAATTATCAGCGCATAAGCATGAATAAAAATAGTTTTCACACAAAGATGCTTGGAAGTGGGGTGGTGATGTTATGAGGGGCTTGTCATGAATCTGTGCTGCATATTTGAGTGCTGTTTGCAGCATTAAAAAAGGCAATGAAACTCTCAATGCTGCCTTCAGTTTATCCACTTATACGAGATTGTAAATCAAGAGCCACCCCCAGTGTTGGACCATCCCAGCCTTTCTTTTCCTCTGACTTGTCCTCTGTGTCTTCAACATGAATAAGTAGTGTGACACTGCCCACCACACACACACACACACACACCATTTGGCTGCATGTATGTTTGTGGGCAGGCAGTAGTGAGTGAGTGAGTGAGAAGTGGAAATTTACAGTCTCCCATGTGGTACCTGAGGTGTCTGTCACAGCAAGGCTGCGTCCAATCTCTACTTGGGATTTAATTGTCTTTAGCCAATGGGCGGGCCATGCTGTCAGCTCCACTTCTTGTGACCCGTGGCAGCATAAAGGCATTCAGTACAGAGGAATGGTGACAGCTGAGAGAGAGGAACTCTATACATAGACGCAGCCATGAAGGAAATGTAAGTTTTCTAAATTGCTTGCTGGAAATTAAACCTGTTTTTTTTATGGTCAGTTGTTCTGCCTGAGGGAGCTTAACATAGTTAAAAGGAATATAATGCACTGGTGGATATTCTGAGGCAGTATTTGTTTGTTAAAAGGTTAAATAAAAAGAGGAAGAACTGTGAAAAACAAGATTTTATTGTTATTCATTTTGACAGAATTTCTAGAGTCAGTGAGGTTTTGTTGATGACAATTGCACTGAGATGTTTCCATCAGGACTTTGTTGTCGGCTATGTCTGGGTTAAATCCTAAGAATAATTTGCTTTAAGTCTTATCTGGCGGGCAGACAGCCTCCTAACACAAAGCAGGCAGGTGAAAGCGTACGCTGAGCAGACGTGAGTGAAAGGGGGGTAAAAGGGATCAAGAGAGAGACAGAAACAGGATGAGAAACAGGAGTGGACAAGAACTGATCCAGTTATGTAAGGAGGTCTGAGAATGGAAAAAGCGGTTTGAGTTGACTTGACATGCATAACAGGAAGAAAGAAATCCCAGAAAATGATGGTGCACACGCAGGGGGAGGAGGAGGAGGAGGAGGAGGAGTTGTTATTTTAGCATTGATTAAGTGAACGGACACATAGTTCTCAGTAGGAATGTGGGAGCGTTCGGGGAATCTTTTTCATGTGGTTGCTGGGTGAAGTGCAGATTAATATTTGGTGAAAGTTATTAGCAATGTGATGATTGCGCAAGTTGTCCATAATTTACTTTCTTCTCTATAAATATCCTTTTTTTTTTTTTTTTTAAACATTAACATTTTTTGCAACCTTTCTTTAATTTTTTTTTAGCAATTTCAAAACTCAGGGTCATCTTTTGGAAGCTCGACACCTCCCTGTACAACTTGTTCTTTTATCCGAGCTTCGAGGAACAACACGTGGCTATTTAAGGGGAAGAACTTTATGTTGCTCTTAAAAGAACAAACCTTTCTCACCAGCATTAGAATTAATCTCTTATTTTACAATAATTCTTTTGTATGAAAGCTGGGAGCTTAAATCACATTCTGTCTTGACATGTCTCACTCAGGTATTCCTCATCCATTAAGGTTTCTTTCCTCCTCCTCACGTGGGGAAATAGGATAGCTCGGTCAGTAATAACAAATCCTTTCTTTCATGGAAAGGCAGTTTACAGTGTAAACACTCAAGTTAACTTAAGCTGGTGTATCTTCCGGAGACCAGTCAGGGCTTAGGGAATGCAGAGGGATATCATCCTGTCTAAATTTGGATTCTGGTTCGTCAGACTTGTTGCTGATACAGTAGCATAAGGAGAAAGCTAAAAGAAAACTTTGGTTCAGGGTCAGGCAAGGGCTTAAAGGCGTGTATCATTTGCAAACATTCCCTTCCGTTTTTTCTTCAGTGACAATGTGCCCCCCTCTGAGCAGAAACAGAGTTAAGCTGAAAAACAGAAGTACATGCACAGCTCATTGAAAACACTGTTGTGAATGTGCATGTGCTGTCAAGGTGGTTGTCTTGCCTTTTGGGCACAGCTTTAGCTGCATCATGCATATAAAATAAAGACGCGTTAAGATAAAGATGGTGTGAAATGCTGAAATTTGTGTTTCTGCTGTCCGTTTTAGTGCAAAATCAGCTCCCCAAACATTTTCTAGCCTGAGTGACCTCCGTGCATCAGTTGTTCAGATTAGCAAGATTAGCAACATAGCATTGTAAATCACGTACTCAGTGGTTACACAGCATGCTGTAACGCAATCAGGAGACGGCATTATCTCGCTAATACTCCTCCCTATCTGTGCCTTATCCCGCTCACCTCTGTCTCCCTCTCCCTTTGTCTTTGTCTCTCTGTCTTATATGTCCTTTTCCTTTTTTTTGCTGTCCACAGCATGGCACAAAAAGAGAAGCTCCAATGCCTGAAGGACTTTCACAAGGACACTCTGAAACCCTCACCAGGGAAGAGCCCAGGGACGCGTCCCGAGGATGAAGCTGAGGGCAAGGCCCCTCAGAGGGAGAAGTGGGCTAGCAAGTTCGACTTTGTCCTGTCTGTGGCTGGGGGCTTCGTCGGATTAGGAAACGTTTGGCGTTTTCCTTATCTTTGTTATAAAAATGGTGGAGGTAGGAAGAAGACTCTTATAACAGATGAGAGTGTTAGGCCAAAAACTAGTGATTCCAGCAAATATCTCACCCTGAGCTGTTTCCTTTGTTCATCACCCAGGTGCGTTCCTCATCCCTTACTTCATCTTCCTGTTTGGGGGTGGCTTGCCTGTGTTCTTCCTGGAAGTTGCACTGGGCCAGTACACCTCTGAAGGAGGGATCACCTGCTGGGCAAAGCTCTGCCCCATCTTCACTGGTCAGTCCAAGAAACATAAACACACGCAAATCATCCCCTGATCGTTTAATATTAAATTCTAAGTAAGAGCCTCATTTCCGAGCAAACAGTGTTTACTGATTTACTCTGCGTTTCAGTCCAGTAATCACCCCCCCCCCCAGTCGTAGTCTAACTGAACCAGTCTCACTTCATTAGGCTGCTTTGTGTAGTGTAAACTACATTACCACAAGACAAAACAGGAGCTGAATATTGAGAATACACAGTGTCACAGAGGAAGAATGAAATCCCAGGGTCAGCCTCGATTCCTGCACACACTCACGTTATTCTAAACAGAAAAATTACATGCTTGGAGATGCTGCTTCTTGGTTACCATGGAAACAGACTAGCCAAAAAAAAAAAAACCCTATCAAGTTGCCTAGCAATGAGTACAGTCTTACGCAGCAGGTCTGCATGAGAACATCATTCTTGTTGACGTGAAGCTGCGGTGTGGATCCATTTGAAGAGTTTATTTGCAAAAGCAGATATCTCCGTTTGTATTTTTTAAACTTTGCGAATTTTTGTTATAGGCTATATTAATTAGCTTATTGCTTTTTTATATGTACATGTGTTAATTTAGCCTGGCAAAATTTTTATTGTACTAAATTGTATTTTTTTCATGTGCGCACTCCAAGCAGTTTCAGTGAAGAAGTTGGACTTAGAATGGCTTTTATCTGTTTTTACAAAGCAACTCTTCCTTTGTTTTGTCTCAGTTTTAGAGGGTATTTTTGATACTTTATGTCCTCTGTGACAGTGTTGTCAGAGTTGGTCTCTCTCACTGGTTTCTTGACCTGAGATCACCATTAGCTTCTGATACTCTAGGACAATCTAGGGCCTCCCATTGCTCTTAGGTGCAGCCCCCATTTACTTTTGACTGACAGCTGTAGACAGGCAATGGCACACAGCACCCTCAGCAGCTGCCGTCACTCCCTTACTCATGTTCACACGCGGGACGTTAGATGAAAAGAGAGGAAGCTGTGTGGCACCGGATCTCTAGCAGCTGCTGATGGTCTTCGCTATTCACAGAGCGCTGAGGCTGCTGTCTGTCCATCTGGCACAGCAGAAGAAGTCCACAAGTGGCCGCAAAACCGGCCAATCACAAATCCTCCCATTGTTCCCGCCCCACCTTCACGTGTTTTTTATCACACAGCGATTTCATGACTTTACTCACACACACGCACACACACCTGTCACAGCATTGACTTGTCTATTAGTTTGGATTTGGAATGTGAGAACGAGAAGGTGGGGGTGTCATAGATGATCAGTTTAAAAATACTCCTGAGGAGTGGAAGAGCACCGGGGATTTCTGCGCACAGGTTCATGGCAAAGTCATCTAAAAATAGTGTAAAAACACTGAGGACATTAAAACAGTAGATTGCGGAGTCAAGCTTTGTAAACAAATAAAGAGTTAGTTGTTCTTTTTCCACTTCACTTAAGCAGCTTAATTGTTTACATAAAGTCCTGATTTAAAGAGCAATCGACACCAGGCTGAAAACCAGTGTGTCACTGCTCTCTGGTTTGAAAGTGACACCCAGTATTACTGATGGATGTGGTGCATCTGTAACCACAGTAGCACAGTGACACACTGAGAAGAAGGGAAGTTGAGCCGCAAGACTAATAAAACAACATTACTTGCTGCTGCAAAGGCGGCTAAAACAAATGTTTTCATAGGATTGAATCGTAATGATTTACGTCTGGTTCTCTCTTGATGCTCTCATAAGCATTATATTTTGGTCACAGCATGCAGCTATTCTAAATGAGAAAGCTCTTAACTTTCTTAGCAGAGAGAAGATGTTCAGCAACCAGCTGGTGAACACAGTGGGGCATTTAGCAGCTAAAGAGGCAGATTTTTGTTACAGGACCTGGTGGAGACCAAAAAAGAGAGTGAATATTGCACTTGTTACACTGTCTGCTAGATGTGTAAATAGGCAGTTGTTTCCCAACATGTTTATAATGTGAACTATTATTGCATGTTTAAAGGTCCAGTTTGCAGAATTTAGGGGGATCTAATTGCAGAATATGGCAAATTGAATATTCATATATTTTCATA
>JAQFJB010000002.1:17543691-17555375 GCA_029874875.1 Naso minor | reverse complement strand
TGGCACTTGCCTATTACATTTACAACAGGAATTTAATTTAGTTCAGTGTTTGACACTGTAGATTTATACTAAAGACTAAAAAGACTTAAAACTATTAAAATTACAGATGTGGAATTCGGTGGTAAACACTTAAGTGTAAACAAAGCAAAATAAGTTGGGGTTTTTTTGGTTCTTCAAAGTATAGGCACCTTTTTGCTTTGATAATAGCTTTTCACTCTGTTGACTTTATCTCAGTCAGCTTCACCTACAATGTTTTTAATTTAAGAAATGGTCTTAGTTAAAAGTTAATTTAGGGATTTTCTTGCCTTCCTCATGTGTTTGAAACCAGTCCTGTTATGCAGAGGTTGTGTTGTATGTATAGTAAACAATTCAATTTATTTACTGTAGTAATCTACATTATGCACAGACTGCTAAACTATGTGTAAAGACAGAAAAACTGTCTTTCATTACTCAAAGTTTCGACGACTTTGAAGGAATCTTCAAACACAGTTGAAAACGCCATCAAACACTGTGGTGAAACTGGCTCTCATGACGACTGGCCAGGAAAGGAAGACCAAGGTTTACCTCAACTGCTGAGGAGAAGTTGATTACAGTTACCAGCAGTTTTGGGGAGTGACTAGTTACACATGACAAAATTATGCAATTTAATTACAAAATAAATGTAATTGTAATCAGTTACAGTTACTAAGTTAAAATGTGTCACTAAATTACAGTTACTTTTGAAAATTTTAGTGATTACAAAGGGGGTTACATCTAAATATATTCTGTAAGGGCTTAGACCAGGGGTCTCCAATCTTTTTTCCTCTGAGAGCTACCTTCAGAAAATAAAAATGACGGAGAGCTACTCATGTTTTATGTTATGTGTAACATTTATTTAGATGGCCAGTTTGTATCTAAATCACCAGAATAAGTTTTTTTTGGCACGAACATTTACAAAACAGACATCCAACACATCCTATTTGTGTCAAAGCATAAAATTAAACTCATCAGTAGGTGTATGCATGTCTATGCATTTCTTTCTCTTTTCAACTATGACACATATTATAACTTTGGCATAAACATTTACAAAACATTGACATACATTTTGTGTCAAAACAAAAACTGAACTCATCAGCATGTGTATGCATGTCTTTGCACTTCTGTATCTTTTCAACTATGGTACACTGTTAAATAACATATTTTTTGCATGAACATTTACAAAATATTGGCAGCCAATACTCACACTCTGTCAAAATACAGAAATTTAACTCATCAATATGTATTAGTATGTATGTCTATGCATTTCTTTATCTTTTCAACTATCAATAATAAACCCAATAATAATAAAACAACAATAAAATTTTTTACATAATATTTACAAAATGCTGACCTCTAATACTCACTTTTTGTGAAAACATAGTCTAAAATTGAACTCATCAGCATGTGTATGCATTTATGCATTTCTTTATCTGTTCAACTATCACACACTATTAAACACATATTTTTTGCATGAACATTTACAAAACACTGACATCCAATTTTCACACTTTGTCAAAACATAAAGGTTGAACTCATCAGTTTGTGCATGCATTTCTTCACTTTTTCAACTCACACCTTTAAACTCACATAGCCTACTATTGATGAAAAAACAATCATATCATTTATCCACCAGCCTCCATATTCAGTCAAGCAGTTTTAGTTAGTGAGATACCTGGCACAGCATGGAGCCAACAAGAGAGCTGTATGCTGGAATATTCCCACTTAGGTTCACTCTTATAGAGTCTTTCAAATGTTCATCTGTCAGTCTTGTTCTGAACTTAGATTTCATGACAATCATGTCAGAAAAGGCAGATTCACAAAGGTATGTAGACCCATGTGGATCCTCTAGACTCTAAAGGATCCACACGCTTGGATTTAGAACAGTTTGATATGGGCATCTAATGACTTGGTTTGCACAGCAGGTTCATTTGGTCTTTAATAAAACCAAATTCTACACAAATTCATTGCATTTGAAAAAAAAAACAATTTTAGATGATTTAACATTACTCTAATTACTAAGTATTGACTGATGTGGTGTACAACTAATTAAACACTTCAAGCGTAATATTGCGCTGCAGATTACACATTAAAAAACATCATTTTGGTGCTGATGGAGTTTCTGACGTTTGTTTTGTCCCTGTAGAAGTCTGTGCTGCAATTTACAGAACGTTATCGTTCATCGGTGTAGATTCTCACATCGTTATCGTTATAGTTGTAGTGCTTGGTGTGGACAGCCCCTAAATCCGGTCAACATCCATGAACACTCATGGTATGACTACCTGCACTCACCGTATTTGTGTAACAGTAGTTGAAACTTTTGGTAGGGCACATGTAGAAACAGTAATGCCAGGACACATTAAATTAAGCTTACAGTATGTTCATGAGTCTGCTGCCCAAAGGCATGCTGGGAGGCTTCCAGACGCACCTTATGTTAGTTTAATCATACAATCCTAAGATCTCTCTGAGTTCATTAACCGCTCAGCTGGATGAGAATTAACAAGACATTTAGCCTGATAACAGCATGTAAGCCTGGATAAGTTGAGCTGCATTTAAAGATTCTGGCCCTGATTTCCAGTCTCAGTAAAAAAAAAAAAAAAAAAATGTAAAAAATGATGACACAAGGCTGATGTTTGGTCCAGTGTCTCTGTTTTCATGCCTGTCTGGTCACTGTGAAGAAATGTTGTCTCCCCCAGCGGAGTTTAAAAAACTGCTGTCTTGCTTTATTCCAGACGTCGAGAGAAAAACAGAGGAAGCGTGAATTTGTTTTTGCCATTTTGGCAGTTTTACTCCTTACCCACTGACCTATGCTGCACCGAGTCGCTGTATCCCCGCATTTCTAAATTTGTATTTGTCTATCGCGCACACAGACAGCTCCGACAACTCTGACCTTGAGGATGACATCATCTTATCCCTGAATGAGTGAGGAGCGATTGCGTCTGGGAGCAAGGAACCGGACAGCATGTCAAGACTTCTGTCTCACAGACATTTGAGCTGCAGAACAGGAGGCAAGAATGGAGGATAATATCAGCAAATAAGGTGGGAGACAACAAGGAGCACTGCCAGTTTGAAACAGTTTGAGACTGTGAGTGACAGGACCAAGGAAGAGCGATCTCACAGAGACAGAGGGGGGAACCAATGCACACAAATTCATTTACTGTTGGGCAAAAATGATTGTATTTGATATAATTTTTTAAAAACAAGTGGACATGATGGTGAGCGAGATGACTTGTGTGTAGATGCAGTGAAGGAAAGTTTTATATTTTATCACATTTATAGCTCTTTAAATGAGCCTCTTCATTTGATATTGATTCTCTCACTTTATAAGCCTCTGTTTGGTCACAGATTAGTGTTTGTAGGGGAAGAGGCGTACATTGCAGAGCTGTGCGTCTGCATTCGCCTGGCAAAGGATACAGTGCTCTCTCAAGCTTGTAATTTGCCAGACCGCCTAGAGTAAATCACCAAAAAGTACTCAAGTATTGAATTAGGCAGCTAATGCAATGCACAAACATGTTGCCGGTGGTTCATTTAGCATCAAACCCACCTTCAGGTTTTACTTTGACCAGAAACCCATGACTGAAAGGCCACAAACAGCAGTGCCATCTGTGAACATACACCTCTGATGTCATTATGTAAATAGGGAAATCAAATCAGTTTTGTGCTCTTAAATTGCTGAAGATACCGTAACTAGTGTGGACACTGTAACAAAACTATTCACACCTGCTCACTGTCAGCACAGGACATACAGAGGCTTCTACAACTTTTGACCATTGTGTTATTTTAAGACCCCTTTATTGTGCCAAGCAAGTATTTGGGTTTAGTTGGATGTTGTTTTAAAAAGATTACAGGGTTTTGTGCTGTTGGTAAAGTCAAAAGTTCAGTCAGACAGTGAAAATGTAACTTAATTTAATGAAAGAAACCTGAGCATTTAACAGAGTTTGTTTCTGGACTGATGTTATAAAACTCATTCCTTGATGTAAAATCTGATCCTGCTAAATCTTTAAAGAGATCCAAAAAATAAAACATGGTGTTAAAATTCAGCAAAATATATTTAATTTGAAGTGGAAGTTTCCTCTGATGAAGTGACACGAACCTTCAAACTCTCAACCTTGTGAAAACGATTGCCTTGTACTTGCACACTTTTTGAAAGCAGTGCAAACATCATGATTTTTTCTCATGTTTTTGCCTTCAAGCTATTCATTTTGCCTGTTTTCCTTTCCAGAAGGAGACTTTTATGTTCACTTTCTCGAGACAGTTTATGTACAGCTTGTATGTATCTAAAGTATTTTTACAATAAATAAAATGGCAAAATCAATTTTGTGTATGTGTTCAATTAGATTTGGTGCTTGCATGCATCAGACATTTAATAAGCTGTTATAGCAGATTTGTCTTGAACATCTGTGGCCCTTAAAAGAAAGATATCCTCAGTGCCTGCAGAAACCTGTCTTAATATAAATTTCTAATTAAAACACAAACTCGGATGTTGTAACTTGAAAGCAAGGACCTCCTGAAGGGAATCTTTAAGTAAATCTAATTTAATGTTAAGGAACTTACCTATTGTTTGAAAAGAATACAAGTGATCTAATAATCATGGGGTATCATTAGATTTTGTGCTTTGTCCATTATGATATACATGCTAGAATTATTCAAACACTGATAATATCTATTTTTATGCGGATGATACAATCGTATGTAAACATAATTCCTCTCCAAAACAAGCCATGACTATTTTCCTTTAACTTTCTTCTGAAATTGCTACATAACCTAAAAATTGTACTGAAACTTAACTTGTTCAGTCTTAAAAGAATCTGGGAATTTGGTTAGACAGTAGACTGTTTAAACCTCATGAGGAACAGATGGCACAGAATCTGAAGATAAAAATTAGTTTCTTAATTCGAGGTTTAGTGTGTTTTTTCTCTGGAGGACGAGGCAGCCATCGAGCACTCGACCATCATGTCTGTGCTCGGCTGTGAAGATGTCCTCTACTCTCATGCTGCTCATTTCATCTTACTATCAACAAAAGGAGCGTTATCACTACTACTATTGTTTGTAAATGTATCCTACTAAAGCTGCCTCAGTGTGCCACTTCTCTTCTGTTCATCAGATCAGATCCCAGGACTGACTAGCTCTTCATACCCCCTGAGTAAATACTGCACTGGAGCTGCCTTCTGCTACTTGGCACCATATATAAATTTAATCAGAGTTTAACACTTGAAAGTTTGGTCCAGTTTGATGAATTTAAACATCGTAATTTTGAACTTTGTAGAGATGTCCCTGATGGTTTCTGATGCTGTTTGTATGTGCTTGTGTGTGACTGGATGTGTGTGTTTTTTCTCTGTTCCATTTCTCCTGCTGTACTCGGGTCTCTCTGGCAAAACAGATCCACCTCATTAAAAAAAAAAGATTATGATCGTATGTTAATTCTGTCAACAGTGTGCCTGAACAGTAGGCAAAAATCACAATCGTCTTATCGGTAAAGCTAATTTTGGTAAATTATTCTGAGCTCCATGGAGATGAGATTCCAGTTTTCCAGACTGCTTTGAAGCAGGAGAAACTATGCAGGATGTAGAGCTACAGACAACCTGCATGGGAAAGAGTGTGTATGGATTAATGAACAGCTGCCCAGTTAAGATATATAAAGAATATAAGTTATATATAAGTTATGCTGTGTATTTGTTGCATGTGATTAGTCACAATTACTCAGGTCTCTTGATTGTTTAATGGCGCATGCAGGGATTTGCTATAAACACATTATATAACACATTAAAATAGTTGCCCAAGCTGCATTATGAAGGACCAAACAAGTCGTCTAAATCATATGTGTTGCCATCTTGCACCGGTACATGTATGTGCATGTGCACCAACAGTAATTATTTGTGCAGGTAGCACTATGCATTAAATGCATGATCCTGAGGAGTGTAAAGAAACAAGAATGTGTGTGTTTGTGCGAAGGCAGGTGATGGATGAGTTGCCAGGACATGCCTCTTATTACCTTCCTCTGCTGGCTCTTATTGTCTGCTGGCTTTGGGAGTGTTGAAACAGATAGCCGCTCTCACTGTATTAGGCAATCCCTGTTTGCAGTGGACCTGTGTCTCATCCTCACAGTGCTGCTGCATCAGAGCTAAATGTGGCCACTGCTCTCCTCAAGCTGCACAAGTAAAATACAGGCTGGAAAACGACAAGTGCAAGTAGCATTTGTACTATCTTTTGTCACTTAAAATGCCCTCTGTGTCGGTTTTTGCAATTTGCATGCGGTAGTGTCACTCTAGCACATTTCAGCAAGTATTATGGGAGCTCATAATTTGTTAGATTTTATTTTTGCTCAAATGTTTATCAGCTGGGATGCATATTTAGCTTGTAAAACGCCCCACACTCCTCCTGCTTTATGTATGTGATTGGAACACCGCCCACAGTGTTCCACTTGAAGTAATAGACAGATGGGAGTCAGTCACAGCGTTGCTATGATGGAGAGAAATTACCATGCTGAATACTGCCCTCCCTCCCACACTACATCAAACTCACTGGACGTTCAATATTCACCAAATCACTCTATTTTTCTATTCATGATTGTCTTGTCTATAGGACAAGACAGCTTAGTGCACTGAAATAGCGAGACGAGCATTGATGAATGGGTGCGAAACTGTATGACAAAGCTTTTTTGGGAACAATACTGGATATACATGTGGTTTAAAACATTCCCTGGTCTTTCAACAGCATGTAGATGTGTAAATATTTAAATCAAGATCTTGAAGAGACGGCTTCGGAGTACTTTCCAAACATTCAGTATTGCTGAAATGTTCTCAAGAAGTCTGTGCCTAATAGTCAAAAAAGATAATAATTATGTCGCCGCAGGTTTGAGGACGCACAGCAAAGCATGCTGATGATCATCTTTATCCCACAGACTATTTTACCGGCTATGACTCACTTCATGATTAAACAGCATCCCATAAACTCAATGCACATGCCGGTACTTTGTGCATAGGTCTCAGCTGAAGTCATTGCACCACATATACATCATTACAATTCAAATCAAACAGCTTGCAGTCAAACTGTTTCCCTTAAATTGGAACACGTGCTCTGTATTTTAAGATGATTACAGTGTTTTATCTGGCTCAATACATTCAAATTGGACTTTTTTTTAGGACATAAAATGATAAAGTAAATGAAAAATTCCTGTGTGGAAACAGTGTACTGACAAGACAGCTGAACAAAATAAATGTAAAATTATAAATACTCAGTATCAGGGCCAGAACTCAACTATTTGATCTGAATTTAGCTGCATCTACAGGTTAAATTCTGCTTTGGGAGAATGCATTACATATGGAAATATTCCAGTAACAAATCCTAAATAAGTTCCCAGGTCATATCCACGCCTCCGCTTTACATTAATCCACAACATGAAGTTGTGATTAAGCACAAGTCACAGGGGAATAAATAACAACACTAAACTTCAGATCCCATCACTCATGTTTATGTGAAAGGCGTCTATAAATCAGCCACTGGTTGTGTGATGTAGGTCTGATGGGAAACCCACGGTTTGCCAAACCTATCAATCAAACTCAAAGGGGGAAATTGGCCGTTAGGAATTAGTTGCATCTCATCTGTGTGGGAGCATGACTGCACTATGACAAAGCATCGCCGGTAGTGGGTCTGTTTCTTTGAAATGACTCAACCAGGAGGTGCTTCCCCACATGGTCCGGCCTGTTCTGTATCACAGGGAGCTACTTTATGGCCAACAGCCCCCAAACCGACACATTCAATCAAAAAAGGCAGTCTGCCAGCCAGCATCCAGCATCCGAGCAGGAGAAAATGCAGTTTGTGTTTGTGATGGATGCAACTGCCATGCAGAGAGAGAGAGAGAGAGAGAGAGAGAGAGAGAGAGAGAGAGAGAGGGCGCATATATTTGCAAATGCTTGACACATCAGTGTTGACAAAACGAGTCATGTGACGACCACGAAGATTGCGCAATTATACTGTATCGCAGCTCTCTCAGGATTTTCTAACGCCACTTTGACAGTTCTGACTGCTGAATAATTCCGCGACCTATTACCTACTAATTACCGAGCGGTTTTCAGCAGCCCATTGTGCATCAGCCGGACTTCAGCGCCATTGGCTTAAAGAAAAATAAATAAATGAAAAACAAAACAAATGGAAATAAACAGACAAAGTAAATAAATCACGCCGTAAGCTTCGAGGAAAAAGAAATCCTTCCGTTCCACTTGAAATGCGGCTGCGGTAACACCTTTTGTGGAGAGCAGAAACCCGCTCGCCGTGTGCGTGCGTGCGTGCGTGCGTTCGTGCGTGCGTGCGCGCCTGCCTGCGTGTGTGTGTGTGCGCTCGGCTACATTAAGTGGACACGGAGACTGCATCAGACTGGAGACACACGCCGGGACATAATAGAGCGGAGATATCGAGGCTTTGATGGTCCTTCCTCCCCCCTTTTGCACACACGAAAACGTCGGGATACTGATTCCGCTCGAGACATGTAGTCCCATGTATGAGCAGCTCGGATCTTTTGTAGCCTTCAGCTTCATTTTTTTAGCATCATCATCTCACGATATCGACATAATGTGGCTTGCTCTACCGGAGGGAAAATAACCAATTATGTGGATACCTACAGAAGAGGAGAAAATCGGAGTTGGTGAGTCAAAAGCGCTCATTATTGCCAATTTACGACGTTTGATTATGAGCTTTTTAATTGACTTTAGTCGCACGGCGCTGTTATGGCAGCTTTTTTTGCACGAGAAACACCCAGTTTTGTTCATCGACACAGCGCATGAGGCTATCCTGTCCGTTTTTTTTCTGTTGTTATGCCCATTACACCCAGTGAAAAACACACACACTTAATAATGGCTGATATACAAGGCCAGTGACTGCATAGGAAGGGAAATTGCGTGGGATGATACAGCCTACAACACACCACCTTAAAGACGCTATCAGTCTACACACAACCGCAGGCGCCGCTTTAAATCCGGCTCCTGCTGTTTAGTTCTGTAAAATGAAAAAAATGCGTCAGTGTAGCATTTTAGCCTTTTCTTCTTACGAGCATATCTGGAGGGGGGAGCGAGGGGAAGAGAGAGAGAGAGAGAGAGAGAGAGAGAGAGAAAAAAAAACGCGATTCGTGTTGGAGCCACGAGGGGGCATCGTGACTGCGTCCCTCCAACAGGTGTAGGCTGGGGGTGAAGCTGGAGTCTACCTGTAGACTGAAAACTGCTCTGCTGCTGCAGCTGCAACCGCCGGGGCCGCACTGTACCAAACTGTGCGTTTCCTGCCACGCATGTGCGCACTTCTGACCCCGAGGGAGAGGTCAAAGTGGTCAATGCAAGATCAGCCTTTCTGCTCTCAGATGAGTCTTTGATGGAAAAGAGTTCATGTCAAAGGAGTCCAGAAAGTAGAGGAGGAAAAAAAAAAAAACTCCATACGGTCATTGTGAACCGGTTTCTGAACCCTACAGCCGCGCAGAAGTGTCCATAGCGTATGATAATACTATAGAGGGCTTTCATTAAGGGGAATGAGTCATGTCCAGATGCTCTTCAGCTTACTTGCAGGGCTACTGATGGTCCCCCCGCCCCCCTACACACATACACACGCCCACACACACATATACACTTTGTTGTTTGGAGGCATTGCATTTGTCATGATCGTTTCATAAAGACTGCAGGATGAGCGCCCCGATGGCAATCCACCGTACATCAGCACTTCTAGTGGCACTACAGTAATCTTATCGCATTTAATCGTTTCGAAAGCCACCCATCCATCCGTTTATCCATCACTGAATCACCGCAGGTCCTTTTCTTTTTAATTCTCGAGCGCGGATTTAACACGGAGGGAGGCAGTTAGTTTTGTTTGGGGAAGCAACAGTTCGGCGCAGCCTCCGCATCAGGCGGTGCGGAGTGACCTGGCGCTGTCCACGGTGCTGAAATGCGGGGAAGCAGAGCCGCTGTGTACCTACACAGTACATACTGTACCTCTTAAATGCAGTCCAAATTACTCGATTCCCCCTTAAGCCTCGCATAACGTGTTGATATGCCAGGTTTGTTATCTCTCCTACATCCTCAGATGAAACCTCAGCTGCCGGCCTGCTCCATTAGCTGTCAGCACAGCCTCTCCACGGCCTGTTATCATGTCTTCTCCTGCTTTAACTGCGCTGTTAGTGGCATTATTTTGCATATTGCCCCGTCTTCTTTGCTTAATTTGTCTCTCCTCAGTACACCCATGTGAACCCGAGTAGGCCTTTCTTTTCTCCAGTGTTGTCTTAATGATCCTCTCCAAACGGGAAACAGTTGGAGACCACCTCATGAAACGTTAATGCCTTTCTTAGAATCGCTGCCTATTCATTATGTTGTTCTTGGTTGTGTTTATGCAGGGAATAATATTAGTTTGAAAATCACTTGTGGAGTGGCAGCAAAAGCCTGGATTGAATGTGCTGTGTTGTGGCCCAGCTCTTTGCACTGTGGACCAGTGAGGGATGATTATTTTTAATTACAAATTAATCTATAATTACTTGTTCTGTTCCTCAATTAATACTTGATCTATAAAAATTTTAAATGTACCCCCAAACCTAATACTCGTTCTGCAATAAAAAAAAAGGCTAAATCTAAGCTATTTGTGAGGTCGTGAATGGTAAATATTTGGAAATTAATCCCTAATAGATTATTAGCATTTTAACTATTAATTGACTAATCAAGCCATAGCCCAGTCTTCTTGAAATGGTTTGATTTTCTAAGTTGAATTCTATTTACACGTCATTAGAAAGAGCTCTGACTGTAAGCCAGTACCTTCCTACATGAAGGAGAGAGAAATGAATCAGTTGCTTTATCTGCGGCCACATGGACGTCGCTCCAACACAAACTACTGTAGCAGCACGCAAAATAATCAAGGAGACGAGGCCACCATTATCTGAAATGGACAGCTCCAGGATCAAACGTGTTCATGACGGAACAAAAGATAGAACTAATGTTCAGCTGAGAGTGGGATCAGAGAGATTAATGTAGCTCAGAGTAGCATATCTTCGTGGTTTTAGGCGTGATTTTAACTCTTAAGCTTATCCGCAGTGGAAAGTTGCTCAGCCTCATTTTGGTGAGCACTTCTTGGATTCATCAGCCTCCGGATCACAAAGTACATTAGTATTGTAGTTTCCCATCCCTTATCAGACATGCATGATGAATATAGTCATTGTTGCATGTTATGATTGTCATGTTCATGGTCATTCAAAAGTGCTTTATAATAAGGTCATCATCTGGCAGCTACACAGACCCCTGCAGTTACATGCCTAGATTTCCATGACACTGATTCAGAGTCAGATATGTTAAAATGTTCCTCTCCCTTTGTGGCAGAAATCCCTAGGTTAGCAAGACTTCAGCACAGTAATGTCTCTGAGTAAGTGGGTGTGCATTCAAGTCGTGCTAAACAACATGACTCAGTGGGCGAAGCCCAGAGCGTTGTGTAATTTTTAACTTAGCTAGATCTGGGATGGGACTACTCAAGCCATGTAAGCAGGACCTTCATGGTCTGCATACTCACATTGCATTACCGGAACGGTTAGTTCAGATTCAGTTGTACCAGCCATGGTGGAGACTGGAACTAAAAGAAAATCCAAGAAAGTAAGCACATTTCTGCGCTGCCGTTTCGATGAACACAGTGTCCTCTTTAATAAATTGTTTCTCAGT
>JAQFJB010000002.1:17524286-17543634 GCA_029874875.1 Naso minor | reverse complement strand
ATAAGCCGTAATAGTGTTTACTGTTGTACTGGCAGCTTTTTCATGACATCTCCGCTTTCTCTGCAGAATATTTCTCCCCCGGGGGCCGTTGCACAGTTCTGTACTGTATGTGTCTCTCACTGATGCTAAAGCAAGGTCATCATCAGGCCATGCATGTTGTGTTTTAGGCGTCACTGTATTACATGTTGAGAAAAACATTTGGCAACACTTTATATGAAGCCAGTCTCCATAATGCACTATAATGCATTATGAACATTCTTATTTAAGGGGGTTATGGTTAGGGTTATAATAGTTACACTGAAAGATTTGACATGTCTCACTTAATCTGTTGCAAACGACCAATATTCTTTGATTTATTTGCTTTCCAAATCTCTCAATCACTCAAAATCACTTTCACATTGACCTTAAAATGCACTTTAAAAGGGAGGGTAATCAAGGGAAATAGGTTGTAGGTCAACCTCAAACACACAGTCAGACTGACTTTCCAGTAAACACAAAGTGTATGGACATTTGTATAGTTTATCAGTGTTTTCAGTGTGAGTGCAAGAAATATTGCAGATGACAAAGACATGAAAACATTCAAAACTTTGAACTTTGAATGTAATCGGGTATGTGCCTGTGATGCAAGACGTACCTCCACACAGAGCAATGGTTGTGGTGCTACAACTCTCTGATTTAACACTGTGGAGAGCTCTGCATTGCCACATTATTATTATTTTTTCATTATTAGGTGTTGTAATAGAAAATCAGCCCAAGCCTCTGTTCTCACTTCACGCCAACACAGAAAACTGGACTCATAAGAGCGTCAAAAAAACACGTTTTGTAGATTTTTTTTGAAGAATAAATCAGCCCAGGGAAGAGAGAATGTTGTGTGCCTTGACTTAAATTAATTTAGAATCAAATCCACCTTAATATAGGATGTGGTTCTGCTTGGTTATCACAGTTCATTTCACATGTTGTACTCTTTACTTAAGGTAACATACTAGTTACTGTGTAGAGAAGTGAGGCAACATATATACAATTTATATAAATCATTAATATATATATTACAGAAGGGAGCTGAAAAATGTTAAATTTTAAAACCTTGGAAGTTACATTCAGGGCAGAAGATGTTTTTTTTATTATTGTAGAGCTTGTTTGTGTTTTCATCAGCTGTTCACAGAAGAATTTAAAAGATCATAAAACACAGTGTAAATACTGCTTTAAAGCAGGTTTGTATTTCAGTGTGTGGAGTCCAACTTTGAAAGTCACTGGGGAAAGATTTTGAATAATGTTCAACTATTAGTCAGTTTAAGAAAATGTGTACAGCCTGAATAACTGAATGCTGTGAGCTTGATGAATAATATCTGTGTTTAGTCTTTTGTCATTGGCTGTGTGTCGAGGCCCACACATGCACAAAAGGCAGATCACATGTGATAAACACTTTTTGTTAATTGTTTTGAGAAGATTTTTATCTCTAACTTTTTATCTTCCTGCTCCTTTTTGATCACGGAATGTGAATTATGTTGTTTCATACCATAGTGTATATTTTGTTTTGGTACACCGTGGTAATTGAAAAAATATTCAAGGAAATCAAAATCAAATATCTCTTCTAGAGGAATGATTTAGGTGATTGCATGGCCTTGGTTGTGGTCTTTATTCATTTGCTAATGTTAAGAAATGTTGATAAATATCTCTTTAATAGCGTCAACATTTTTTAGTTTGCTTTAACTGCAACTGAAAGTCCCATCCAGATATCTTAGAAGAGTATTGTCCTCATCATGTTTCTGTAAATTCTGACAACCTTGGGCCCCAAACTGAGGGCCCCCCCCCCATACAGAATCTGGACCAAAGTGTATTTTGTGCTCTTTTTACTTAGTTTTCTCTTTTACTGATACTGAAAGGTTTTTAAAAAAGGATCGCATTAAAACCTACAGAAACCCAAACAAATGAAACATCCTTAAAAAATAAAATACTTTAACTGTTTACTATGTGAGAGGAGCTGGAAGATTAAAATATGCTCGCCTAATGTCTGTCTTTGCAGGCAGAACTTTTCCTGATGGATGAGTGGAGAAAGTATATCACTGCCTTTTAAAAGTTTCAATCCCAGCTGCGTTTGATAGTTAATGAGTAATGGAATGCAGGTGGGTTTTGAGTTATGTTATGGATGAGTTTGACATATTGTAAATGTGTCATATGTAGAACAATGGATGTGGTGAGCTGAAAGACAAGTGGAGCACAGCAGGAGTCCCCTTGTGCTCAAGCACCATAATTCCTTCCAGTGAGTTTCTTGTTATGCAATAGAGGCCATATGATGCCATATGGACTATGAATGCAACTAAATTGCAGGAGAATCTGGACTGATATACTGTTGCTAAGTAGAAATGTCTGCTTTTGCCAACAATTTTTTTTACTGCCTGTCCCATCAGTCCTTCCAACATCCTACGTTCAACATGTTGAAGTCTAAAGATGAATTTGGTTGGATATGCTAATGCTCGGCAGCTTTTAGGCACAATGAAAGTGTGTTTACACAGCTTGGAGCTTTTGTGAGGGAGGACTATGAAAATATGAGCCGGTGTGATGCTCCCATCTCTCTCTCTCTTGAAACATGACAACCTCATCTCGTTCTGACGTGGCCTCGCTAAAGAGTTTTCAAATGGTGTGAGTGCAGGTTTTGCAATTCAAATGAAATAGAGGCCATTAAAGAATAGGACTCTCAAATAGGAAATACTTAGCCCTGGCTGAAAAAAGGGCCTGAGGCAGACTGAAAAAGGTGACAAGGAGGCTCTTTAAGTGTATCCATCTCTTTCTCCCTCTCTAATAAATGCCCAATATGCTTGACTTGAACTCCAGTGCCATGCAGCATCCATAAGCTTGCCATTTTAAAATGCCCACATCCCCGCAGCAGTTACAGTGAAGAAAGAAAGCCCTCCGGTTTGTAGATGATCAGTTGCCATAGTTACCCGAGAACAGGAACTGAGCACTTGTTACCCTCAAACAGCGGAGCTGAGCCCAGGTCCCTCCTTCGCTTCCTCCCCCTCACTGGGTCCCCTGGCTAGTTCATTAGCATAATGATTCACACCAAACTCTCCTTGAAGGGCCACCATTTGTAGGTTTTTAAAAATCGTCAGTGGAGCCTTGTCATTATCAAACAAGATGTCTTTAGCGAGGCTTGTGCACTGGATGTTACATGACTCGTGTTGCAGTGCTGCACAGAAAAAAAAGACAGCGAGAAGTTTCTGTGTATGTTCAAAGACAGCGTGATGCTGCAAAAGCAGGTGGTGTGGAAGATTTATGCTAATACCGACTCATGATAAACCAGCATTTAGACATAAAACTTATCAGTTTGTGTGGGCTCTATTTTGGGATGCAGCTTAATTAACTTAACGTTGCACAAAAATCAGGACGCTTAAGAATTAATTGCCTATTAACATGACGACTACCCACTTCAGGGTGGGAGCTTGTTTACAGTTTGTTAAGCAAAGGTTCCTTTGTGACACTGTGTTTAGATGTTTGCATTAAACAGCTTATTAAAAGGGCTCCTGCAACCCCAAAACACTTGCTGTGCTGAGACACAACAGTGTAGGGGATGCACCTTTGCTTAATCGAGGTCACAGAGATGAAACCCAGTAGAGATCCTTATGCATAATTTAAATTCCCTTGACTGTCAGCAATTATGTACATCTAACCTACTATAAGGTCAAGTATTTTTTCCAGCTCTGTTTTCTCATGATTTTCTCTCTTTCCTGCACAGTGATCTGCAACTTCAGGTCACCAATATGTCAGGCCCTGGTCCTGGAGATTGGGGAAACCGTACAGATTCTTGAGAAGAGTGAAGGTACGTGCAATCACATCCCCAGTGGATAAACAGAGGCACATCTGTAATGTGATTAAAAGGAATAGCAGTTCTCTAGTGCAGGAAGTTGTCATGTAGGTAAAGTAGACCCCACTGTTGTGTGGTGGCCATTTTTCACCAAAAGCCTCAGTGTCCTGCTCAGTATTTTATCTTAGAATTTAAGAGGTTTAAGTGGCAAGGGCAATTTTTAAAATTCACTTTTTTTAAAAAACTGAAAAGTCTTAATAGCATCAGTTTTTAAATTTGACTACTTTGATGCTACATATATAAATTGAAAAGTCTTTATTTCTCCTCCAGAATTTGAGCATTTAGGTTGAGAAATGAAACTTAAACACTTTATTTTACGAGACCATAATTTGTTAAGAAATTCATAGGTACAGTATTGTTTAAAAATATGTAGCCCATGCTGATCTAGAACCATTTAAAGAAAACTTAAATTAGTGCAGCTATCACAGAAGCTAGCTTAATGAATAAAATATGAAAAATCCAAACTAATTATTTTTGCTGTCTGAGCTGGGTTGGCCAGTGGGATGTGGACTCATGTCCCCAGCTTTTGTGAAACACTGTTTAAGGCAGTGTTTTAACCATCGCCTGGTTTAATTAACAGTGCGTAAACTTCACTTGATGCTACAGTTTCAGAGTGAACAACTGAGGGAAGGCTATTGAAACCTCAAAAACCTTAATAAATACCAGTACTAGTATATCAGTCCTAACATACTGAGCTTATTTTATGTGACATTTGTTGTAATAATGTTAAAGTTCTTTTCTGAGGACTGTCAGTTGTGTCTACAAAGCTACCACCGTTATTTTTACTTTACCAGTTTCTTGATGCAGTCAAGCTAACTGCTAGCTAACAGAACTCATAAGCCTAGCTAACAGTAGCAGTGCCACAGATTCGTGCTATTTCATGGCCAATAAAAAAAACTGTCTACTGTATTTACAGAATCAAATAAACATTTTAAACATTTTGTTTAGGCTGTTTTGTGGACATCATTCTGATACTCTCCCATGGACAGCCCTACTGCAGCAGCCCTTAGCTATGCTAGGCTAGTCAAAGCTGATTAACGCTGGTTAGCTTGAGGCATTATGTAAATGCAAAGCTGTTTACCATTATAGTTAACAGATAAACGTAAAAAAAATCAAATTTAAAAAATATGTTAGCTATTGATAAAGCATAATATATCAGCAGAATGTAAATAAATTAGCCTAAGAAAAAATTGTCTAACAGTTAGCATACATTACGTGCAACTTCTTTTAGCATGTTAAAAAATGAGCACCGTACAATAGTGTGAAGGCACATAGCTTACTGTATACATATATGTTTCAATGCAAGGTAGAGAGGTTTTCTAATGTGCACTTTGCTCTTCCTTTAGGTTGGTACAGAGGCTTTTCCACCAAGAAGCCTTCTATCAAGGTAATTATGACGTTATACACAGCTTTCTGATTTGCCACTGTGTTTACTCCTGTAGGCTACATACACTACTCTGCTTTTAGATTAATTGAAAATGAATTAAATAGCCAACACCATAGACATTTATGTGAATCATAGGGCAAAAATAAATTTTAATAATACATCATTTTTAAAAAACTGACCAGCAAAATGCAAGATTTACTAAGCTTTTAACAAACAAATGAGAAGTCAGCAAAACATCTTTAAAGCCGATTGCCTTGTAGTACAAAGCAGTCCTCACATAAAGGTTTTATCAAAGAGGAGTGCTTATTTGTGAATGATAATGTGATGCGAGAGATGTGCATCCCAGAAATAACTTTGTCTAGACAACAAAGACCCTAATGACTGATTAACTTATTGAGTAGAGCTTTGATTCGGCAAAAATAGAAATCTCCTGACCTGTGTCTCCAGAGGTGCTTTGTCGAAGACACCATTTTAACCAATTTCTTACTTCATATCTCAAAAGCACTAAATGCATCTTCAAGATATTATTTAAAGATGGTAGAAAAAAACAGATATTACCACGACAAAATGAGATAAAGTATAATAAAACAGGTACACTATTTGTGCGTCACATATGTATAACTCACACCTTAGAATGAGGCACATGCTATTATTACTTTTAAATTGTAGTATGGACATTTTCAGATAATCAAAGTATCATGACTCCACCACTCTGAGTGCATGCTGCATTAGTACTGTGCTGTTTTCTTCTCTTGTGCACTAAAATTTTGGAAAATCCACAATTTGTTTTCCTTTCAGCCAGCAGATGGTGCAATTAGTAATCTAAAAAAACCTGTCATTACCAAAACAAGATGTTTGAAAATAAAATAACAATTTAGTTCTGATCTATAACCATAGAAAACATCTTTTCTGCAGTAACTTCTGCAAAATGGATGCAGCACACACTTGTTGTGGTGTGATATCGCTGATCAAGGCAGAGAGAAAGTTAACATGAAAGGCAGGATGGAGCGGTTGAATCCCAACCTCTCTTTAGTTCTTAGTTCGGAGTCTGTTCATGCAGCGTCATAATGATAAATCCTCTCCATAATGCTCAGTAAGAAGAGACCATAGCTGCAGAATAATACAACACCATCGCTGCTGACAAAGATCAATACTCTGCACTGCAGTAAGTGGATATTATATATGACAGACACATCTGCTTTCCATAGGATTGATTCTTCCGTAATGGATGTAAATAACAGACTCCATCCTAAATAACCTGTACAGAGCTGGACAGTCTTTATACAAACTTTGAAAGCATGGATGTAAAGTTTGCACATCCACAAAACAAACAGTAGTATCACCAGAAGCAAAATACCAGATATATTTTTAGAAACATGAGAGCAGCAGGTAATTCTTTCTATTTCGGATGTCCACTCTGCTTTAGACTGAAATGTCAGAAGCTGAAGTGTTATGTGATGCTGCTGGGATGTTTTAAAGAAAGCACAAAAGCCGTCCAGTCCTCGTAAATGTAGGTGTTAGCGGCTACATGCTGTCCTTTTCTACTCTCATCAGCTATTTACAGTTCTTACTAACACCCCTCCATTTTGTTATGTACTCTGCTGCCCACATTCATTCGCCCCCATACTCGCTCTGAGCAGAGAGAATTAGTTGTGCTCACTGTGGCCATTTCTTCACATCTGGCAGATTAGAATAAGAGAGATGAACTGCAAGGGTTGCAGTTGGCACCACTCAGTCTTTCATGCCCTTCCCCTGCTAAGTCGAGCCACAACAGGGCTCCTGCACGTTGCTCTGCCTCTCGTTGCTGTAGTGTGTTTGCAAACAGTATTCTTTTTTTTTTCTTTGCATGGCAGAAAATGTTAGCACACAGCAAAGCAGCAGTGGTCAGAATACATTAAAAGGAAATGTGATGTTGCATTTTCTTTTAGAAATGATGAGATGCCAGCAGAATTGTAAAATCCCTTTTTTAGAATTGTAGGACTTAACACAGTTTGGGTAATTCTACCTAATAAAAGAAACATAATGCGATACTGTATATTTTAGTTAATGTTGAGAGGATGTAAGAACATAATCCTGTCACACTCAGTCACGTCTCTGCTTCTCTCTCTGTCCACAGGGTATTTTCCCAGTCAGCTATGTCCACTTGAAGAAGTCCACAGTGACCAACAGAGGGTAGGTGTTGTTTCTGAGCTTGTGCAGCATCGTTGTTAAGGATGTCACCATCCAACTTTCCTGAATCTGTTTTTTGAATTTTTATAACATTTATGTAGCCCATTTTTGGACTACACACAGTACATGTAGACATGCTATATCTCCTGTGTCCACATCCGCTATTGAGTGCCTAAGTCCTACCCTTCCGCTTCCATGCCATTGGACCTTATTTTGGAAAAAATATGAGTGATTGTCAATGGAAAGAGACAATTTTTTTTCATCCTGTAGCTGACAATTGCTGAAGTATAAGGCTTTGAAAATATGTATTATAAAAGACCACACATCTGATTCTCATGCAAGTGACGTCTTAACAGAACCGACTGACTCTGTTTGCTCAGCTGCAGCGCTCAACATGCCCGTGCTTGTAATGATTTTTACCTCATTTAATCCATTTTCTCACGTTCTGAAGAATCGAAAGAAACTGTGCTACAGTTATAGCCACGTTAGTGTTGGTGATGTATATTGGTTGAGATGTGAGATGTAGTTCACTGAGCTGTTTCACAAAAACTAAGTGGTACTTAACTATTTTCACAACAACCTGCAACTTTATTGATTCATAAATTATCTTTAAAATTGTCAAACATCTTATTTTAGAATGAGGGCGCAATTTAAACCAGACTGAAAAATAATTTGTCTCTATCCATTGACTACTGAACTAAATTTTTCCGAAATAAGGTCCCATGGGGTCCACTGGACAGGGCGTGACTTAGTCACTCTATGAAGGAAATTTCCATACAGGCTGGAATTCTTTGCACTGTCACAATTTGTGAATGCATAATGAGTATTATTTTAAAAATATAACGACTACAACTGTGTATTTAGTCACACTCGTAAGGGTCACATTAATCAGTATCAACACATTTCCTTTCCAGTATTATCAATAAAGGGACTCTAATTCTTGAAATATTTGCAGTATAAGTTGGATGTAACTTGCCATTAATGTCCTCCAAATGAAGACTGGAAACCATATCACTGAGCCACATAAGGCAGTGAGGTAGATTTCGTCTCTCTCAGAACATCCCTTTTATGTGTCACCATACAAACCATTAAAGCTCTCTGGGTCTCATATCTGATCCAACATTTTTTCTCTCAGTACTGATTCTGATACATTATCTCAGGCTATCCAACGAGTGTCAATGTGATACCAGTAATCTCTTTTCCCCAAATGTAAAATCGTCATCTCTTACTGCGCGGAAGTCACTGGCATCATGGAATCTGGCATATCTGTGGTTTTGTACCAGAGTCTGCAGCCTACTGACCCTGATAAGTAGCGATTGTTTAACTCTAAAGCCTTGTTTCCACCAACCAGTATAATACATTTCAGTACAGTACGGTACTCTTCGGAGAGGTTAACCCCGATTTGGCTTGTGTTACCACTGCTGACCGAATGTTGAATAGCAATGGTTGCGTGAGCTATGGCTAACAGCAAGCTTGTAATCTAAAACTTCTCCTTATCCCTGTCGCATTCAGTTTGAAAGTGTGTCCCCATCTTCTTTATATGTGTGTAATCTTCGCTATCTGGAGGGTTGTGCGTATGTGGATATCTCACCAGCTTGGCCAGGTCACAGTTTTGCTTCCTAGAGAGCAGCTGGCTCCGTAGGTGAGCTCAGTCAGCTTCCCTCAAGAGCAAGAGAGGCTGTCTGTCCATTCAACCAGACCAGATTTCCAGAATTTATCAATGTGTTGAAATATCACAATTTTTTTCAGGTATTTAATTATAATTGTGCCATCAGTTAGAGCCTGTAAAGCACTACTTTAACCTGATGTATCATGATATACTTTAAAATCACAGTACTAAATCACACGTTACACGACAGAAGTGAGATCCCATCCACCCGTGTCAGTTAAATGCAAAGCCACACTAAGATTAGAGCAAAGGAACACCATGTACATATATTGGAAGCATTACATCATCTGTGTAAATGTGTTTATTATGAATTAGACACATAGAGTAAAAAAAGCCAATTAAATTTGTTGCATTTTGTGTAGGAGGGGATTGCAGCTCTAAATACTGAAGACCTGTTGTAGCAACATCAGCAGCGGTTTCTCTCCACTGATCCATCGCTAGCGGACCTTTACTGAGACATTTTGGGAGATGATATAGGCAATGATGATAAAAACAATTGTTTCTATTCTGTTCAGTTTATTCTGTTTAATAAGACAGTTACCGTCAGACAGCTGCTGACTTGCCTGCACATACTCTCCCACACACACACATACACACAGCGCTCATCTTTCCCCTCACAATGGCCGGTCATGGCTGTAGAGGCCAGAATAAAGGCGAAGACAAAAAAAGGCTGCAGATCTCTTTATCAGGCTGAACTCATGGATGTTAAATCTGCAGGCTTGGATCTGCAGCTCAGTGCGAACTGGGAGTTTGCTGTTATATCACCACCCTCCAGTTGAGCTACCACATAGCAGGAGGACTCTCGTTTGCACTCTAACAATTAAAAGTGCAGACTTGGAAACTGACTATTATACTTCCTTGCTCCAAGAGTTGCACTTTGGGAAATCTGCTTTGCTGTCTCATGGAGTTAATGAGGTGACACACCTACTGCATATCTGTGGTTCTCCCAAAGCATCCCTGCCACAGACAATCACCCTGACTCATTGTGTAATGGATGGAGATGCTTCCCTTGTTGCAAAAACTATGATATGGTATTAAAGATAATTCTTTGCAGCATAGGGCAGAGCTTAGCGAACAAAATGTCACAAGAGAGCTAACCTTTGGTTTAATGTTTTCCAACGAATGTGGCCTCACAGGAAGGATGTATGTTGTGTTTTTTTTTTTACGGGAGTGCTCCACCTTTGTTCCTAAATGCAGTCAGAGAAAATCTCAATACTCTTCTTGATGTTACCTCTTTGCCTTTTCATGGATTTTCTTTAAGAAGCTGGCTTAATGCCATGGCATACATGTGGTTCTGTGGCTGTGTTTACTTTAGTATCAGCTCAGGTGCCTTTTTTAAACACCCCCAAGCCTCCACACAAACTTGATATATTTTCTGTACTTAAAGACAGAGTTAATCAAGTTGGTAGTTTTGGTTTGTTAGCACAACATTGAGAGTTTGCCATTTGTTCTTGGCTTAAAGTCCACCCGAAACTGCATTTCGAACATACCTCACATCCGCATTGTGACATCTTTCCAGATATACGGGTGGTACAAAAGGTTGGGAGATATTTGATTGGACCATTGGAAAATGTGATGTATCATAACAACGTAGGATCGAGGTGATATCATGAGTGGCTAATGTTAGCCTGTCGGTTGAAATTTCTCTGGGTAAGGTGACAAAAGTCACTTGACATTTTTTATCAGGTGGAAAATGTGACTGAATTTTTTATATAAAAATGAAATAGTAATAATAGTAACTAATGTAGTCAGGAATAAGTGAATAATATCATCTGGGATTTGATCTAAAAGGAATAAAAAGTCAATTTTCATTTCAGCTGGACTTTAATATCTGATCCTGGATATGTGCTTGTGATCTGCCGCCAGGTTGCTACGTTGTTACAAAGTCTGACCTCACCTCCTGAGTGCTCTTATTGGCTGGAGGTTACACACTCAGTCCCCAAAGAGTAACACCCAAAAAAACATCCTGAGCACAGCAAAATAAGAATATAATGGGAGAGGGCTCTGCAGATACAGACAAAGCCACACTTTTCCTGAGTCATTAGTGATGTGTGAGAGGAATTACTTTTTTTTTTTGGTTGATTATTTTTAAGTCAGCAAATAGTTTTTAAGGAAAATCCTGCCTTTAATAAATGCAGAAATAGCCAGGGGAATGTGGCTTGGAAGTATTTAGTGACCTGTTGGCCTCAGTTTTGTTCAACTATGAACTAAATCAGCAGGTGAATTCACACAAACTGAACACCAAGAAAAAAAAAACATCTACTGTATCAGGATCAACTGTCAGGTATTGGGCTCTCTTTGAATAATTGTAAATACTGAATAGCAATAATAGCAACAACTACTTATACAGCATAGTAACCTCCATACAACAGCGCCCCCTAGGGTCACACTTAGCGATGATCACAGAACATGTATTGGACCAGTCTGTCCGGAGCATGCACATTAACCACGCTGATATTGACCTTCATCACTGACATTTTCCTTGCGTGCACTCACATGCATGTATGTTTTTTTCCTTTAGGCTGTGCGAGACAGTGGTGCCCCTCGAGGACCCTATTATCACAGAGACCACCTCCACACTGCAGGAATGGGGTGTCTTGTGGAAGCAGCTCTATGTGGTCAGTAGCACTGCATTACAATAAGTCTTACACATATGAGCACAAAACGCAAAGCAATAAATGTAAGACTGGATCTAACGTAACAAAGATTTCCAAGGGAATTGGGAGTAAAACAGCTTTTGCAGAAAGAAATTGCATCCATTGTTGTTGTGTTTTTTGCATCCTCCTCGGGGGGTTTGATGGAATGGGCTTTTCCAGTGTGTTTGTCTTCCTGTGCCTAATTCAACACCTGGTATAACTAGGTCTGCCAACAAGAGGAGTGAATAGCCAGAGATACATCCCAAACATACAGTGACAGCTCCTTTGGATATTTCCCCATAGCATGTCATTCTGACTGTCACCCTACATTTTCATATACTATCAACATAGGAACAGAAATGGTGGTCGGATACAGATAATGGCCTACAGACCTGTCGTATGCAATTTCATGCTGTGTCATTCAGCCACTGATTGATCTCAGCTCGCCTCATGCATCTGCATCATCTTAGGATCCAGCACTGCTTACCACCTTCAGTCAGCCTTTACTTGCCGAGAAAAAGTGATTACTGGAAACCCAAAGCATCCTTAATCCTGCTACATATCGAGGGGGCAGGCAGAAGTGGTTGGTAGGGTTTAGAGTTGGGAGCTGAGTGGATACGTTGCGGGGCTGGCAGCGAGTTTTTACATAACCTCTCACTGAGGACTGCTCACGCTCTGAGCAACTAAGGAGCCCGAGGCGTTGGTATGGTGATGTAACTTCCTCTGAAGCTCGACTAATGTGAAGGGCTGATTTAACAGTGCTCGTTTTGGTGCTCACCCCCTGTGTGATATGGGCCATGTTTCCACAGTTGCATCCACAATAAAAGGATGTAGCACTGGCTAGATGTTGATGCATTTCACCTTATTGTTGCCAATTATAATTCATGGTATTACTTCAGAGAGCAATGGCCTAAGCATAACTGTGTATCTGTTATAATGTATGCAATTAGCCCAGCAGAATAGATGTCTGAAAGGGCTCATCAACCCTGACAAAAATCTTTGTTTTTCAGCAACTACCACCCTTTAAAACAAGCAGTGTTTATTCTCATTAAATTTACATGGGAATTGTGGCGGCATTTAAACTTTGCATCTATGTAAACAAACCTGGGTGGTAATGTGGACTAGTCATAGCATTAGGGAGAACAGAAAATGCCTCAATTAAAAACATTGTCCTTGATCTCAGAGAAATGGTGAGAAAATTCATTATTAAGAGGAAGTCAAAGCACACTTGCAAGGGAATTTTATTTTTTTGTTATATGAACAAAACCAACGGACTTTAAATCTCAGTAGCAACACATAGGGGTTAGAGTGTGGTTACAAGTCGTTGTAGTTACGGAGCATTACTATGCTATTAATAAAACAGAAAATATCAGGTATATACTTTGGAGAGTTTTTGTTGTAGTCTTTACATAGATGCTGCAGTAGGAGTTCACAATCCTTAGTAAGTCTTTTTTTGGCTGCTTCAATAGAAACACAAGGTGGATCTGTTCCACAAGCTGCGTCATGTGATGAACGAGCTCATCGACCTGCGTCGGCAGCTGATCCAGGGTCATCTCGCACAGGACCAGACTCGTGAGATCAAGCGGCACATCACCGTACGGCTCGACTGGGGCAATGAGTGAGTTACCTTTGTGCTTTACAGAGAGAGTGGGCATGCTCAGCAGCAAACATTTGTTTCTAACTGCGGCTACCAAAGAATGCCATATTTCTTTGGCATTGAGGAGATCAGCAACACTGGATGAGTGGGTGTGTAATAGCATCCTCCATGATGTAATTTCATGGTCATTTAGCAGATGAGTGAATCTCAAGCGGCTTAAAGTCAATGCACATCCCCCTGGAGGAAGTGTAAAGCCATAGTCTTCCTTTTGCTAGTGTCAAACTCCATCCAACTGAGCTGTGACAGGGATCCATAACAGAGATAAAAATAAGGAGGAGCTTTATGTGGGGGGGCATCTGTCAGTTTAATGCCAGATTCATTGAACATAAAAGTACACAGATACTCACTTTGAACTACATTGCTGGATCGGTCGTATATGACGTTTGTTAATGTAAAAGACAGTCAGAAGTGGAGCCTGAAATTTTACACCGTGCATTCTGAGGTCAGTGCACTCTCGTGCACACTGACCTGAGAGCTGTGGTGATCTAATTTCATGGTCAAAAGATCACAGCCGCAGTGATAGTACTCCATGATTTGTGGCTGCACAATTTTGTTTTAGTGAAGGGTTACAGTACGACATACAACAGCATGAACGGGAGGTGTAAGTCAGCAAAGTACAGTAAATTCACTTCAGTACTCTACCTAACCTCTTTAATCACATTGACCCGTAGGTGAGTGTCTTAAAAACAAACTCATGTTGAGTGTTTAAGTGCTGTTTAAATCCATAAATCCTCTTTTCACTAAAAGATTCCAATGTTTCCAAAGATGCCAGACATATTTTACGGAGTTGTCGAAATAACTTATTGCACAAGACTAATCTAAAATTGCGCAGTGGTGCCATGTTTGAATGTTGTATCTGTAACTGTGGCTGTAACTGATAAACCAAACTAAAACAGAATATTGTTTACATGAACGGAGGACCCTTTTCTTCTGTGTCTCCATTTTTGTTACATTACATTCTAGCTGGAAAAGTTACAGGCCTTCTTATTGTACCCTATTACATTCATCTGACAGCTAATTGTTTCAAAAAAGTTTTTGTCAAGAAAATATGCACAAATAAAAAAATATTTTAATGATGTAGCTGGTCATGATGGAGTCACGTTTACAACTTTAAACACTGTTAAGTCATTCCTAAGTTTTTACTTGTTAATGACATTTGATCAAGTTTTTCTGTGGTTTGTTATCTTAATGCAGAAGTTGAACATTTTGGGAAATGCGCCACCATTAACTACCACTGTTTTTTGGCCCTGAGTAGTTGCCTGCACAGATTCCAGGAAGTTACTGTGCTTAGCCAAGAGATAGTCTGGCACATAACCGCCTCCAATAAAACAGCAAACTGTCTTTTTTATATTTTGGCTTTTGTAACAGGTTAAAAGAACAAGATATACAGTAACTTGTTAATTATTGAGCTGCAGAGGTGCTGGGAAGCAGATTTTTCTAACTTCTGAAAGAGCTAAGCTAGCTGTTTCCTCTTGTTTTCAGTATTTTGCTAAGTTAAGCTAACTGGCTGAAGCTTCATGTCAATCATACAGGTATGAAGCAGGTATGAGGTATCTCATGTGGCAGTAATTCTTTACCAGAATTAAGTAAAACTATTATTTTAATATGCAAAATGGATGTGAGATAAATGCAGTGGATTAAAAAAATGTAAATGGCATAGATTACCAAGTAGCATGTAACAGAAATACCAAAGTATTTAACTAAATGTGCAACGGCATGTTTATAAAGGGATGTTTAAAGATTTCATTTTGGATTTAATACAATGTTCAGTGAGACATTTAGGCAGTTCTTATTATCTCTGAACTAAATTCGAGAACTTTTAAACACTCTCACTAAAAGTTGAATTATGCCACAATTCAACTCAGAAACTTTTTAAAAGAAACTCTGATTTCTTAGCCTGGCTACGCTCTCCTTCCGCTCAGCTCAGACTGTGCTGAGATACATTCATATCACGAAGTGAATTTATTGGTGAAGTGAATTATAGATCTGGTTAACCAGGCTACTGATTTCTTTCTTCACGTCTGTTTTTTGTCTTCTTTGTTACACCCTCTTCCCTCTTTCACCAGGCACCTTGGCTTAGACCTTGTTCCCAGAAAAGAGTTTGAAATGGTGGAACCGGATCAGATCAGCATATCTGAGCTGTACAAACTGGTATGTAGGCTGGGATTTTTCTTGAACCAGTGCATGCTGCACAAATGCACTCCATGAATTATATAACACAATTTATTAATAAAATAAATGTAAGTGTTTTCTGAAAGAAAAAAAATGCAACAAAAAAATGCAGTTCTGCAGCATGCACATACTACAGGTATATCTTTTGCAGTGACTCAAATGCTGCTGCTGTTACACACTGTGAGCTTTTTGCACTCACTATGTTCCTCTATTTTTCAATGCACAGCCTGGTTTTGCATATAAGAATGTGTTGTTGGGTGTGTAGGGATGTGTGAATGTACCGATTATCAAATCATCCATAAGAAGGTGACTCACAAGAGAGAGAGAGCGCGATTCAGCAGTTGGAGCTGCCTCATGTGACCTGTTCTTTATGCTTATCTTACTGCCATATTGAGTGTGTCTCTTTCCCTGCATGCACGTGACTCTCACAAGCATGATTGCTTGCTGGCAAAGCAGGCATAATGCAAAGTGACAGGACCAGGTGAGGTTGTTGGAAATGCATACAAATTAATTTTTTATTGTTGTTTTTTTGAAAATGAATCACATATCTTAGTCTTGGTTGCTGTAAACCACCAACCAGATTAGAGACTTAATACCATAAATAAATAATGGCTTAAATGTATTTTAGCCATATGGGACAAACCTACACACACACACACACGCACACTCACACACAAACACACACACACATATTTGTACAGCTGTCTTTGCAGGGCCTTTCCATTGACTTCCATTCATTTGTACGGCCTAGCCCAAACCCTTACCCCAACCCTACCCTTAACCAATTTATGCCTTAGTTTAACCTTTACCCAACCTCAGTTTATACCTTAGCCATAAACTTCAGTCTTCACCCTAAAATTTAATGTTTAAGTTATGAGGTCCAAGAATTTGTCCCCACAAAAAGTGTCAGACCCCAGTAACGCGAGTATAAATTCAGGTTTCGGACCCCACAAACATAGAAAAACAAACACACACACACACACAGAGGAGAAACATGCAATTACAGCCCAGATGTTATGAAATCTACTGATAGAGACTGTTATCTAAGAAGGAGATCCTTTTTGGTCAGAAGCTGAAGCTCCATATGCTGATCAAAACACACTCCAACTGCCCCACAGCCTCCCATTATCCTGTTGCCATGTTTCTCAGCTTTGCACGCTGAATGTTTGTGCACTAAATGCTCTGTCCAGAAACAACAGCGTAGCTCTTCCTTGCCAAAAAGCCTCCTGACTCTCTCGATGAAAGTGAGCTTGTTTTTGGCAGGGCACGAGGCCTTGGCACCTCTTCAGGTAGGGGAGCAGAGAAGTTCTTTCAGGCTGCTGAACAGAGAGGTGTGTGTGGGCGATACTGGCTTTGTCCTCTCCTCTCCCACACACTCACGTTTTGCCTCATGTGGGCTTCTATTAGCACTGCAGGAGAAGTAGTATAGCCACTTGGCAACGTACGTAGGTGCAATTTTTGTCAGATTTAAAGCATTGACCGAGGCATTGCTCAGGTAGTGTGTGTCTGAAGTTGCTATAGGGTATATAAGCTCACTGCTGTGTGGGAAGACTAAAGAATTGATGGACTGATTTGACATCTCTCCTTTGAATTTCACTTTTTTTTAGCATGTATCCAGCAGACACTGTGGTCAGCAAAGCACAAACCAGGTAAATTCCTTTCAAAGCTGTTTGTTTTCAAAATCACCAGAACATTTAATGCTGTGCCAGTCTCTTCATTTTTGTGCTTCTTTTTCAAAACACTTTGCACCAAGTGAGGGCACACTTGCTTTTACACCATAACCAGCACATTTATATTTTTACTGTGGGTTGCCCGCAGTCCTGGTGATCCAGTAATTTCTCTCGTTGCCCTGAGGATAAGAGCTTGTAGGGTTAAAAAGCCTTGATATAAAATTTAAACTACAAAGTGGCAGAGCCATGTTCCATGAAGCCTTCACACCATTACTGCCAGAGTGGGTCAATTCCCACTGGGATCACAGATGCCCCAAGATAGATGCACAAATGGTACCGAGGGGTGCTTTAGACGGTTGTGTCCACTGATTTTTATTCATGTGGAAGCACCAGTTTAAAGACTTGTTGAATTTTGACTCCATTAATGGATGCAGTATTTTTAATATGTAATTTCTGGCTTAATTTTAAAGGATCGCACCAGTCCATTTTTTACTTCTCACCATAAGCAGAGATTTACCGCTGTATTCTACATGTGTATACTTAAGTAGATCTCAGACTACATTTTTAAACCCCATTTACTGCCATTCATGTTGAAACAGGGTATAAAAAACACTATAGGACACGGGAAACAGTTGCTCGGTATAGGTACTTAACCTTTCTATAAGGAACATCTGCATTTATTTGGTCAAAAATTGCTGATCGAGAGAGAGAGGGGAGCTGGGAGCTGTTGAGATGAAAGTTACTATGCCGAGAAAAATAGTTCCTTACAAGTGCTGCTTTCCTAGCTTGAATATTGACGTAAACCCTAGACGAACTCCCATTGAGGGTACATTTTGTTCGCTGAGAGAGGGCCTTTATTGAATCAGTTGTTTTCTACATTGAGTTAGATCAGAAATACTGTTACCACTCTCCCGTTTATTCTGACTACGAAGCTCCAATCAGCAGCCATCTAGCTTTGCACAAAAACTGAAAATGGGGGACAGCTTACCTAGATCCATCTGAATTTAGCAAAATCCAAAGCTCACAATAAAGCCTCGTGTTCAGTCACAACACATTGTTTATACACATTTTGCACAGTAAATGAACGAGATATAGCTTTAATTAGAAGCTTTAGAGGCTTTGGCATGATGTTTTATTAACCTTTGAACCGAACAAAACTAGCCGCTCTCGCTTGTTTCCAAATTAAGCTAAGCTAATTGACTGCTTGTGGTGGCTATATATTTAATAGGCTTTTATTGACATTGTCATCTAAATCTCTGCAAGAAAACATTTTTCCAAAAATATGTGTCTAGATACAGAGGTAGAGTCCTTTTAGCCTGGCTCCACCTTCCTTCTGCTCAGCTCAGATTTCGCTGATTTGCAAAATGAATTAAATGGTCTGGTTTACCACGCTAGAGTCCTTTGCAACTGAGACAAAAAAGTATAATGAAATGGACATAGTCACTGTTGTCATATGTCAAATAAATACTGGGGTTTTTTATCACAGGAACAGACTTTGCATGCAGCCACTAAATAAAAAATACCAACTCACCAGAGCTACAGCTTCCCATAATTCATTCATCATTTTCCTTATTTAGAAGACAACCTGTATGTCTGCTGAGTTAACTGTAAGTAGCATGTACATGTGACAGGTTGAAATGCACCGCCGAGCTTATTGTATATGAATGAATTATTCACCACTCACAGTATACCCCCACTGACCTGCTAAATAAGCATATATACAGAGTGGCAGGCAATTGGCCTGGCTTGCAGTGAGGACACGTCTTGTTAGCGGTCACTTTTGTCTTCATTCCCAGGGTGACAGCACGAGACAGCGCCATGGTGACGGTTGCCGTGTCCCTGTGTCGCACCACCTCTTCATCAATCTGAAGAGCTTTACTTACAACAGCATCAGTGAGGATGCAGATGTCTTCTTCTTTCTGTACGACACTCGCGAGGCCAAACAGATCAGGTGCGTGGAGGAATCTCAGTATACACACAAAAGCCCTGAATGATCCTACAAGGCCAGAGAGACACAAACACACAAACACGCGCACACACATAAAAATGTCTGCACACTATCTCTGTCCAGCAGATTGACGGAGGCTTTCTGTGATTGACAGACACTCTGAAACTGTGAACTGGCT
>JAQFJB010000002.1:17504157-17518312 GCA_029874875.1 Naso minor | reverse complement strand
TTTTGTTCGTCACTGCTAGCTTTAAAAAGAATTGCCCCTCAGGGATAATAAAGTTTACCTTACCTTACCAATGTTTTGCTGTGGACACCCAGTACCACAGGACATGCCTGCTACATGATGCACCCTGGAAAGTGTTGCAGTTTTGGCTCGGTTCTGGCACAAAAACTGTATTTAAGCCCACCGGCATCAAGGGTTAGTAGTAAGTAGCCTTTTAGAGCCATGAAGGCCCACAGACCAGGAGCCTTTCTCCCATTTCTGTAGCGTGAGGCGGCTTGATGTACAAGTAGACCTCCTGAACATGATGCTAGTATGTTACAGTGCTACACTTGATGGGAGGCATCAGGGACCATTTTTATAGTCTTTGGTATGACCTAGCTGAGGATCGAGCCCCAACCTCCAGATCTCAGGCTGGTGACTTTAACCACAGGGTTAGGGTACTTACATATAAATTTATAAATATTTTGTTTGTTATATTTATTTATGTTTTATGTTTTTTTTTATCTCAGTTGATGTGTCATGTAGCTTGTGAGACTGCAGATAGAGCCCTCTTGTTCTTTAGGCGATCTGTGTCTGTTGTGCTAGTAGCCACTAATGTAGCCCTCAGCTGCTAGCCTCAAGCAAAGATGATTGTAAAACTTCTTCTGCAAAAGAAAAAAAAAAAAGGTGGGGTTTTTTTGGTGATATAATTTCAATGTAAATGTCTTTCGGTCAAGCAGGAAAATGCAAGCATTGGGCTGCAATGCGGGAACAGCCCCTGAACAGAAGAATATTCTGCCTTAACACTTGGTCAAACGCAGTCACAGTGCTGCTGCACCCAGTTCCCAACCTAGTTGAACTTTAGGTACAGGGGCATGTGTTGTGTGCTTAACTCAGTGCTTAACGTGCGCTATGTTGCTGTTGTCCCATCCTTGAATACGTCACCCAGTCCTCATAATTCGATTGTGCTCCACACTGTAGATTTTTTCCATTTTCAAACTTCCTTGTCAAGGTACTCCAGAGGGAACCACAACAGACTTTAGACATTTTTAATGCAGTAGTACATCTAATGACCTGTAAACTGAATTAAAGTTTCTTCTGTGTGATTGTTGTAGGTGATACACGTAATGACCTGTATCTGACCCTGGAGCGAGGGGAGTTTGAGAGAGGAGGCAAGAGCGTCCAGAAGAACATTGAAGTTACACTTTATGTACTCTACGCTGACGGGGACACACTCAAAGTATGACACATATGTACATGACTTATAATGCACCATATCATTAATTTATGAGTCATGATGAGTGGAACGTTCCTCCCATGCATCCACACACTAATTTGTTACATCATCAGCAGCGTGTGACTTTAAAGCTAATCTACTGTGCTTCTTTTCTTCTCAGGACTGCATCAGTTTGGGTAGTGGGGAGCCAAACACCAGTGAATATCGCTCTTTTGTCCTGTATCACAACAACAGCCCGCGCTGGAGTGAGATGGTCAAGCTCCCAATACCAATAGATCGTTTCAGGGGGTCCCACCTACGCTTTGAGTTCAGACACTGCTCCAGTGAGTCAGTACTGCAGCTCAGTGGCAGTCAACCCTCAGTACATGGGTTTATTAGTACAGATTGGATCACACACTGAGTTACATGCATATGGTTATTGCTAAGTAGATGCTGCATGATGATCTATAATATTATGATGTGTTTATTTTTAGCTAAAGACAAAGGAGAGAAAAAGCTGTTTGGTTTTGCCTTCACTCCTCTGATGAGAGAGGACGGGACCACACTGTCAGATGAGAGCCATGAGCTGTACGTGTACAAGGTATGTGAAGGTTCAACACACATACACATTTTATATACAGTATAAAGTGTAATGGAAGACACACTTTGTATCTTGCTGCCTTTGTCCTTTTCTGTCATTCACTTTAAATTAAACATTTAGTGCATGAATTTGGCTTGTTTCTGTGTTGGTGGCGGTGGGTTTTCCGTGTTGGTGGGATGTCTCATCCTTAGCATCAGGTGAGATCATTCTCTTTATGTGCTTGTTGTGGCTTCTCAGCAGCGAGCCTTGGTTCATGGTTTTCTCTGACAACACATTATGAAATGCACCATCCACTCTGTCTGCTCTCCTTTACCAAGACATAAAACATAAACAGTCGCCACTCTGTGATAGCTGAGCAGCTCAGAAAAATGGATCCAACAGAGCCATGAAAAATATTTGGTCTGAAGGCTCTTGTCAGCCTTTTTTGGCCTTTGACCCCCATTAAAGGCCATTCAATTAAGGCAATTAGAATTTCTTAATAAAAATAGTTTTTAGTATGACACAATTCATCTAGGAGCTTCAGATTATAAACAATATGCCTATTAAAATGATTTTTCAGGAAATCTAGTTGCCTTTTAAGGTACTGTATTTCAAGCCCGATCATTTAACCAGAATCAATATATCAATCTTAGAAACATCCTTTGACCCCAAACTCATACGTGTGGGAAAAATAGCCGTATAAAATATGCTAAGGTTTTTAGCATGCTAGCATAATGTTGTCAGATTAATGCAACCTGTTAATAGCATACCAAAGTATTACCCTTTCAGTAACATTTTGTAGGCTAGGCTATATCCCTGTCAAACATGCTAACATCTATAGCATGCTAGCGTTATGTTAGCAGCATGCTCAAGTATCACCCTTAAAACAACATTTTACTTAGTAGCACAAAAATGCTGCACAAACAAGCAACATTAGTGTGATATGAAGCCAGATAGCTATATCACTCTCAGAAATGCCAACATTTATGGCATACTAGCACCTTATTATGCTAGCAAGCCAAAAAGCTTCTCAAAGTAACATGATTATTGTGTTAATATGCTGAAAGAGTACTTCTTTATTCAGGCTACGACACAACAGGAACACTCCTCTGTCCCCAGGTGACCCCTTTACTGCCAGATAGAAGAGCAGATTAAATGCATCTAAACTCAATGAAACCCGTCTTTTCCTCTGGTATCCACCCTTTAGTGTGATGAAAATGCCACCTTCAGTAACCAGGGCCTGTACCTGAGTCTGCCCTGTTGTAAAGAGGACTTCAACAGCTGTCCAAACCTGCCAGCTAATCTACCCTTCCAGAGAAGCCCCAAAGAAACCTTCTGGGTCTCCACAATACTCTGCTCCACCAAACTCACACAAAATGGTAATCTAACACTTTATACATCCTGTCTCTCTCCATTTTTTTTTTACTTTCTGTTTAATTCAGTCTGATTTTACTCTGTTTTCAGTTGACCTTCTGGCTCTTCTGAACTGGAAAGCCCATCCAGACAGAGTGTTGGACATCCTCGGTCGATTACGTCAGATTAGTGGAGAGGAGATTGTCAAGGTCACTACCTACCATCACATTATTTATCTACTGATTAGTTTAATCATATATTTGTCATAATATATTGACTGATCAGATGAAGCTTTTACAGTTTTATGTTCACATGATTTTATATCATGTTATTTATTAAATATTATAAAAACATCTAACACTGTGAAAATACTAAATTATGTTTAGAATCACATTATCATTTCAGAATTTAAAAAAAGGTTTCACTGCCATGTTTCTGATGAAGGGGCTACCCTTTGTTTCTATTTTAGCTACCAGTCTTTTAATGTGATGGCTGTTCTGAATTTCGTTCTTCTTTTCTCCTCACAGTTTTTGCGAGATGTCCTGGATACGCTTTTCTGTCTTTTAGATGATAACACTGATAAATACGGACCGCTGGTTTTCCAGTCACTGGTAGGAAAATTAAAGGAGCAGAACTACATTTTGCTATATGAGTTATTTTGCCGCAAGTCATGGAAAATTATGATGCAATCTATGTGTGTGTGTGTGTGTGTGTGTGTGTGTGTTTTAGGTGTTCATCATTAACCTGCTCAGGGACAGCCGTTTTTACCACTTCAGACCCGTCATGGACTCCTACATCCAAAACAACTTTGCTGGAGCTTTGGCATACAAGTACAAAAACATTCACTTTATTGTTTACCCTGAACATGTTCAAAGAAAACATAAGAATGTGGACTGAGTTACCTGAATAGTTGCACTTGGTATTTAATTCATAATTTCAAACCTGCAGAGAGCTGATTCGATGTCTGAAGTGGTACATGGACCGCTCAGCTGAGGTCGTTCGACAGGATCACATCCAGGAAGCCATGAGGGTAAAGTATCACACACTTCCTCCCTGCTCCGTCCTGGCTTCTTCCACTGGGATTAATTAACAAGACATGGGGAAATGGTCAAACAGAAGGGCTGATAAGGAGAAATATAACACCATAAAAGGCAAACAAGCTTAGAGAAAGGAAGTTATGAGAAAAATCTGTGCAAAGTAAAACATTTCCACACGGTGTTTGAGTTTTCCTTTTTCCAATGAGATCATGTGAAGAAACCGTCTGTTACGAGACCTTCAAATTGAAAACATTTCTTTTATATATTGATTTCCTCTCATGATCAGCCAGAAACTGAGTCAGTGCTTAGTGTTTATTTATTGTTAGAGAGCTGAGAGCGAAACGATGTGTGCCCTCGTTAAACGTACATGTCTGTCTGCTTCATGCCAAACCCCTCTCAGGCTCTTGAGTATCTGTTCAAGTTCATCGTCCAGTCTCGTATCCTGTACTCGAGAGCCACCTGTGGGATGGAGGAGGAGCAGTTCAGAGCAAGCATCCAGGAGCTTTTCCAGTCGATCCGCTTCGTCCTGAGTCTGGACAGCCGCAGCTCGGAGAACCTGGTGTTCACGCAGGTCAGGGAGTTCACACCGCAGCTGCTCTGATGATGTCCAGTTTGTCTTATTTTAATTTGGTTATACATGTTGTCATGTTCTCCATCATTCATTCTCTTAGTTTGCATTCATAATTTTTGTTTGTTAACTTGTTTTTGTTGTTTCTTTATCACTTATTTCACTTTTTCATTCTGTGCGGTCTGTTGACTGATGCTTCCATCCTTCGCCCCCACCGTTGCCCCATCCTTGGCTTGTTCTTGGACAGTTTAGGTGTGTGATCAGCTGCATGCCTTTCTGTGGTCATACTCTTGGGTTGTCCTCCATCTCAGTAAGTCACAGCGCCCCCCTGTGTTGGTTCCACAATGCAGCAGAGGCTGCGTCCACCAGCCTGCTCGAACAAGATGATGTATTCTAGGTAACTGATATGCAGTTGGTGCTTTAGATTTGGTAATCGCACTCACTGTTGAAGGCTTCTCAGGCAGAAACTGATATTATGACTGTGGACAGAGATCAGTTCGTGGTTATTCTTTGAAAAGATACAGAGCAGGCTTAGTTTTGGGCTATTTTGTTGTATTTTTGCGATGTTTTTTATACTTCTGTGTGTGAAGCTTCTTTGGAGCATCTTTCTCTGTCTGTACTCTAAAAATTCCTCCTCGCTGTCCTTGTTATGTTTCTCCCCTCAGGCAGCTCTGTTGAACAGTTTCCCTGATATCTTTGATGAGCTGCTGCAGATGTTCACTGTTCAGGAGGTGGCCGAATATGTGAGGGGCACCCTAGGGAGCATGCCAAGCACGGTGGACATCGGCCAGTCTATGGATGTAGTCAAATTGCAGTCTATTGCTCGTACAGTTGAAAGCCGCCTCTTCTTCTTCCCCGGTGAGACAAATATGAAGATTTATGCAAATTTATTTCTTTCCCTGAAGTTACCAAAACAACCATACATGTGAGCTTAATGTGCACTGCATACAGAGATACTCAGGTTCATTCTCTCTGTTTTTTGTCATTCCTCAGAGTCTCGTAGTATTCTGCTGCCAGTGGTTCTGCACCACATCCACCTTCATCTGCGCCAGCAGAGGGAGCTGCTCATCTGTTCTGGGATCCTCAGCAGCATCTTTTCCATAATTAAGACTAGCTCTATGGTAAAGTACTTTGTATCGTAAGCATTGCACAAGCTACTGGAAATCCCATGTGATCGGTGGTGCAGTGCAGGGTATATGCAGGTATACGGAGTATACCCACTTACTTTTCGGTCTGCATTGATTGTACCCACTTCCAAATGCCCTCTGATCCTATGTGTTGCAAATCAGCTATTCCAAGAGACTGTTCACAAGAGAAACTAGTGGCCCATGGACTACTTGCAAGGTTTTTCTTTCATGCATGGACTAAGGAATAATTCACTGAATTTGCCTAATTAGGTAACTGTCTTACCCTATAGTCTGACTGTGGGCCAGTGCTGATTGCAAAATCTGCACCTCTGTTGTGGCTCATCTCAGTTTCATAATGATTCTCCTTACTCCCTGAAGTCGAGCAGGAAAGTTAGGTGACAACGTTCAAATAGGTCTACTGCTGTCCCATTTTTGGTTGGACTAAATATGCAAGAGTAGTCTAACTAACATCACTGTTTAAAAAGGGTGCTTATCTTTTGCTAGACAGGCTGCTTATAAAAAAAATAAAAAATAAAAAATTGGGGGCATAAATTAAGAGTATGCGCACTTCTCCAGGCACCACTAGACCACTGCATGTGATTGCAAAAAAAGTTAAACTGAATCAGTAAATTCAGTATAAAATGTCCTTGTGAAACACTTAAGGTCACGCTGATGCAGCTTGTTGGCAGAACACTTCTGTATTCCCATGTAAGCAGCATGTTTGTAAAGCCTTTCTTTGCTCCTTTTCCTTTCTCTCTGTGTCCAGGAGTCGTCTGTACAGGAGGAAGTGGAGATGATGGTGGAGAGCCTCCTGGATGTGCTGCTGCAGACTCTGCTGTCCATCATGAGCAAGTCTCACTCTGTGGAGACATCCAGAGGACAGCGCTGTCCCCAGTGCACTGCTGAGATAACGGTAAGCTTCTGCTCAGTGTGCCTCTTTGATGTGAAAACAGGTTGGATTTAGTGAATATTTTGAGTTGACTGACCTTCTTAAATATGCGTGCCCATGTCCATCATTGTCTTTGGTGCAGGGGGAGTATGTTTCCTGCCTTCTGTCTCTGCTCCAGCAAATGACTGAGATCCACTTTCACCATCTACTCAACAACTTCCACAGCAAGGAGGAGCTGAAGGTGAGAAAGTCTGAGTCACAGAGCTGAGTATGATCACAGCTTTTGCTGCAGCCTGCTTACTACATACACTTTCTTAATATATTCCTTGGCAGGAGTTCCTGTTGAAGATCTTCTGCGTGTTCCGCAATCTGATGAAACTGACTATCTTCCCCCGAGACTGGAGTGTCATGAGGCTTCTAACTAGTCAGTGAGTCTGCTTTTCCATTTCTTTCATGCAGTCTTTGTCCTGAAGACGGTAAGGGAATACAGCCAACCATTAGATCAGACTCTCTTCCGATAATCCGGCTCTGAAGGTGACGCTTGTGTTGCAAATTTCTTCATCTATTTTTGGCAGCTCCCTCGTTTTGTAAGCTGACAATGTATTGTTTGCTTTCTGCAGTATCATCGTGGTGACAACACAGTTCCTGTCTCCGGCGCTGCACAAGAACTTCTCAGAGGCAGATTTTGATTTCAAGGTGTGTCTCTGAACAGCGGGGGCTGGCGTTCAGGAAACCCTCCACACCAGTTCAGTTTCTTGAACTTAAATATTCAGAGTAGCATTTATTCACCTTGTCTGTGGTGTTTGTTAGGTGTGGAACTCCTTCTTCAGCCTCACTGTGCTGTACATCAACCAGCCCAGTCTGCAGATGGAGGCTCTCGGCCCAGCGAAGAGAAAGAAAATCCTCGACAAGTAAAGAAAATAGCATTTCTTGATTGTGTGCCCTCTTTCCAACAGGCTGATTGTTTATCTAACTTTTCTATACCTCACCTGCACTAATTTCCTTCTAGATATGGAGATATGAGAGTAATGATGGCTTATGAGCTCTTCAGCATGTGGCAAAAATTAGGTGCGTCAGACACACACACAGATCACAGTGAAGCACCTGTTTTTAGATATTTCAGATATTAACAAGAACAGTGTACTCCTATCTGTGTGAATGTGTGTGATCCAGGTGACAACAAGCCTCACTTCATCCCAGGAATGATGGGTCCCTTCCTCGGCGTCACCCTGGTGCCTCAAACCGAGGTCCGAAACATCATGATCCCAATTTTCCATGACATGATGAACTGGGAGCAGAGGAAAAACGGCAACTTTAAACAGGTCACTGTGACATCACGATGTTGTGAACTTCACATTGTGTGCTGCGGTGGATAAAATGGAAATCTTTTTATCACATACCACATAACATGCCCACATCTTTCTGCTGAATGTTTGTCCGTGTGTAGGTGGAAGCAGAGCTGATGGATAAGCTGGACAGCATGGTGTCGGATGGAAAAGGCGATGATAATCACAGAGAGCTCTTCAGCCTCTTGTAAGCATCAAACCTGTGTCTATTGAGTCTGTGAAGTGAAACTCTCAAATTATATCCCTCTAACATACTTCTCTCTATTGTGTGGCTGTCACACCCCAGGACCCAGCTGTTTGGTCCTTATCCAAGGTGAGATGAAATGCCTTCACAACAGAGACAGAGACTAAGACACATTTTGATTCATAGCTATTTACTAGGACCTGACTGATATGAGATTTTTGGGGCCAGTGCCGATACTGATATTAGGGCGCAAAACATTCTGGTATCCGATATATCAGCAAACATCATATATACGTACAATACTGACTGAATGTGGTTATCAAATACTTGCTATGTAGATATGTAATAAAGGCAGGATATCTTACATTTTAACAAACCTTATTCCAAACATCAGTGCACTGAACAGTAAACACTTCACTTATTAGTTATTAAATAACAGATTTCCCTCTGCTGGACAAACTACATAATTACACCATTTTAAATCACTAGTCCAAATATTTTGTCCTCCCTCATTAAAGGATTTTAATGTTGGTGCATTTCGGAGAACATGCACAGTGATATACCTTTGATAGCTCAAAATCGGTAAATAACATCAACAAACAGATATATATCGGTCAGGCCCTAAGATTTACATCCGGTGTCATCAGCTTAAGTTAAAACATTTCACTCCATTTTCCGTGCAGCTTGCTGGAGAAAATAGAGCAGGAGACCTGGAGAGAGACGGGGATCTCATTCGTCACATCAGTCACAAGACTTGTCGAGCGATTGCTGGATTACAGGTATGCAGAGATTAGGATGCACATAAAGCACTAATATTTAATCTCATGAAATTGCAGAGCAATGAGAAAAATAAACCACTCTTTATATTTAGGGATTGCATGAAAGGAGATGAGATGGAGAACAAGAAAATTGGTGGATCCGTCAACCTTATGGTAAGACATTCAAAATTTGTTTAGTCTGGATTTTAGAAACATATTTAGGAATATTGTGTTTAGATTTTCACGTTGGTTTTCTTTTCAATTCAACCCCAGAACTTCTACAAATCAGAGGTCAACAAGGAGGACATGTACATCCGTTACATCCACAAGTTGTGTGACTTGCATCTCCAAGCAGAAGACTTCACAGGTAACACCAGATAGCGACTCATTGTATGCCATGCTGCATTGTTTATGACAGAGGCTTGTTCTGCGTAAAGTGGTATTTTATCTTGTGAATAAAGGTTTTGTAGCTTTTCAAAGCCAGACTGAAGCAACATTTTGGGCCGGCACTGAGAAGCAGCAGGTTTTTGCCTCACCTTTGCCTTGTTGCTCTGCGTGTGTCTCCGTTCTGTCACTGGATTTTACCATTAGAGGCGCCAGGAGAAGAAGCAGAATAGATGCAGTAGCTGCAGGGATAAATACATAGTGTGTAGAGCAGAATCATAGCTGTATTTCTTTAGGTTAAAGACCCTGCAAACCCATGACTCACCCACACAGACGATTGATTTCACTTTCTTAGCTGATAACTGCACTGCAAAATAATGTAAACTGCAGTGAGGGAGAGATGCTGCTTGCAGGTAAATTTCTCCAGTTTGGCTGCACCTTCAGGATTGAGTGGGCGTGTAAAGACTGTGGTCGATCCTTACTCTCCTCTTAATTTTGCTGTTTCATGTAAGGGCAGCGCAGATGTTAATCATTAATCTTAACGATTCTGGAGGCCTTATCTTATGAAAACCGGTGAAACCTCACCACAGCTGTCTGAATTCTCAGTTCAGCCATAGGTAAAGGAGATAATAATGAAGAAAGTATGATGAAAACAGCAACTCAACAGGCTAAGTAGACAGACTAAATGTCAGGAGACAGGCTGAGATGGATATGTGCTGGCAGTTTAACATGAAGAAATTAAATTTGTTGCTTGAAGGTCCGCACTGGGTTTAAGCAGCAGCGCTTCTCGTGTGTCTCATGATTCCGGGATTTATATCACATTTGTGCATTATACATTAGAAGAAGGCTAAATTAGTAATTTGCTGTGAATTTTAATCAGGTCTGTTAATGCCACGCTCCATCATATAAACAGGAATTAAGGGGAAGTTGTCAGTTTATGTAATCGTGTAAATGGCTTAAGTGTTCTTGCTTTACTCACACTGCTGGCTTTGGAGGCTTTTCTGCGTGCATGTCAATGTAGCCAAATATGACTAATTAAATGCAACCTTATTCATCACTTGCGTAAAACAAACAACAGGCAGCTGGCAAGATAATTGAAACACATATTAGTGTTCTGCAGAATTGGCTGTGATTGCACGTTTTTATAGTGTGAATCATTGTCTGCCGAAAAAAAACCCATAATCCTCAAAGATGTGAATTCAACTTGAAGGGTGCATCATTTGCCTTTAATTTCATACTGTGGATTCCACTGATTTATATTCATGTGCTGTTTATTTTAGAGCTGCAACTGATGATTGTTTTCATTATTGATGAAGCTGCTGATTACCTTGAAAAGTCTATAAAATGGGAGAAAAACAGAGAAAAATTGCATTTTCGGAAGCTCAAGGTGATACCATCAAAATGCTATTTGTTTGTTTTTTCTTCGGAATAGCCAAATACATTTAATTTCTAATCTCAAACGACAAAAAAGGAGCAAATTCGCACAATTAAGAAGCATTTTTCTGTGACTACATTAACTGATTCAGCTCTAGTTTATCACTCTAGAAGGGAGAGGAGGACTTTTTATGTCTCTCTGCATCAATGCAGTCAGTTCTCAGTGGTAGTGAGTGTAAAGCTTTCTTTTGTTTTTACAGCCAAGAAAATTAAATGTCCAAACAGCTATTACAATGTGACAGGAGTTACTAAAATTGTATTTCTGTATGTTAATTTACATTGAGGCTTATTTACATTCACCCAACAATGAAGTCAAATATATTTTGTGGCTGACTGAACAAACTCATGTCATACAAACACCAGTTTCTGCAAACTACTTAGTCTATTAATTTATTCTCTCCCCTCTTGTACGACTGATATTTACAGATTTTTTGTTAACACTTTCTATGAAGCCTGTTTCTATAATGCATTATAACACATTATGAACACATATAACACACTATAACCATTATGAACACACTCATGATGCATTATATGTGGTTAGGGTTATGGTTAGGGTTTGGGTTCAGGTTAACTCTAACCCTGCTTATAACTATGATTATACAGCACTATAGGCACGTTATAACACCTTATATGTATGTTCATAGTACATTAAAGATGGATGCTTTAAGTAAACTGATACCTTTTTAAAAAAAAATGTAACAGTAATGTACGACAATAATTACAAAAAATAGCTTAAATACAAGCATCACAAAATAACAAATGTAAACAGAAAGAGTCAGAAATTCCTGTTAGACTGTGACTGTGTTTATAGCATCTGAGGAAAACCATAATAGGGACAGAGTGCAGTTTATATGATTTTAAAGTGTGCAGATGCACTTTGCACCTCTGGCCAACAATCTACAAAAACACACTCACCACGCTCGGGGCAGCTTGTGCTCTGTGCGTCATGTCGGACGCCATCTGTTCACAAAAACTGCAACTAAACTCTCTTAAAGATGTCAGTTAATCACTCTGGCCAGACATCAACATCTGCAGCTGTACTAGATCGCAGATAATTATGATGATGCACTTTTATTCTGCTGACCTTTGACCTTTTCCCCCTCGACAACAGAAGCGGCGTTCACCCTGCTTTTGTACTGGGAGCTGCTGCAGTGGGAGGACCGGCCGCTGAGGGATTTCCTCCACTATCCCTGTCAGAGCGAGTGGCAACGCAAGGAGAACCTGAGTCGTAAAATTCTACACTACTTCAACAAGGGCAAGGCAAGTGAATTTTTTTTACGTCGAAGTTCTGTTTTGACTGACTTCTAGCCAGTTAAAAGCACATCAGTGCCGACCCGCAACAGCCTTTGGCTGAGCTGCAACTGAAGCTCAAACAATAAAATACGAAAATGGAGGCCAAGTATACTCTATCGTGATGGAAAAGGCAGAGCAAGTTGCAGCAGAAACTGAATCAGCTTAAATAAATGAAAAGTTTTCCAGCGTTTTTAACAGTTCGACTGATTGTTTTCATCTGCAGTGCAGCTGTTCCCAAAACATAATTAAATTCTGCCCTCATTAACCGTCATTAGAATCTCGTAGTCTTCTCAAAGTTTCTACCATTTTACATCTTTTGCAAGCCCAGTGATTTCAATGGCTCTGTGTTGATGCATCACTTTCTATTTTTAGGACAAATGTGTTTTTCCAAATACTTCTTGCTTACACCTGTTGGGTTGGAGCTATACGGCGGCTAAGAAGTACTGAAACATTTCACTTCAGTGAAAGTAGCAATATCACAGTGCAGAAAAATTATAGTACAAAACTATTTAGGTCTAAGCGTTACCTTAGCAATAGTACAGTAGTATAGGTGTATTAAAAAAAAACCACTTAATATAATAAATATAAAAACCTGTTGTGCAAAAAATTCTGCCTGCCAGAATTACCATATGTTTGTTTTATTATTTGATATTATTTGTAGTTAAATATTTAACAGTAGGCCATTTTACAAACTGATCATATGTTTTATAATTGCATTGCAAAATCATGTGATGTACATCACTATATACTAAAGTACATCACTAAATTTTCTTTCCCCTGTAGGTTTAATAGCTAAAGCAACATCCTTTCTATATGGTCAATACCCAGAACTGTGGATTATCAAAGCAAAATCTTTATTGCTTTGTCATATATCCTGACTTTTCTGTTTATTAAAGCAAACAATGAACATCATATAATACAGATGCATGTAGCCATCGCCCATATCACTGAGCTGCTCAGGAATAGTCTGATGTCTGCTTAAATGTGATTTGCTTCCCTGAATCGCTCCTCCCTGGCTGGTATTCATGCACAAAATGAAATTAGTGGACTGGTCTCTGTGCTTTGGAGAGGACAAAGCCCTCTGGACTGTGGGAGTGGCCTCCTTCATTGACTCTGTGTCATCCCTTGTTTTTATTGCTGCTCTTGAATGAGGAGTAGCTGTCCTGTACCCGTGGTATCACCTGCAGTTAAAAGTATTAAAATTCATCCAGAATCAGTTGAACTTTTTGTGCACTTAAAAAGCAACTTACATTAAAACATCCAGTTTCAGTGATGTTTCTTTTGTTTTGAAAATATCACGAGATCATAGAACATTTGTTCAATTTTATGATTTATTGGAACAATTTAGGATTTTCCCCCTTTTTTCTTATTAATACCACCTGTACAGTTCTTATAAATTATGTCGATCCTTTTTTTTCTTCCTTTTTTTTTTGGTGTTTTTATCTTTGTACCTTTGTTTTGATACCTCGTACAGGATGTTACATTTCACATGATTACCCTGAACTTGTTTGTTAGTGTCTTACCTTAAATTAAGTTTCATTAAAAAATTAGGGTCAAGTTTCACAAGAATGAATATCGATCCCAATGTCAGTTTAAACCTCATTTATCAGATACCTTCTTACAAAGGGCTTTACACAGGAAAAACTAAATTAAAACAAATCAGCACCACAACTGAATAAATTAAACCTCTACTTTTCCTTCTGAATGTATGCTTATATGTCATTCAAAATGTAAAACAATACATTTTAATAATCCATACACATAAAGTATAAATTCAGTAAAAAATGTAATTTGCTATATGCACTTTTTAAGTGTTTTTGGTTGAGGCTCTAGTCCTGTTTTTGATCATCTCTGTAGAGAAATTTTCTTGTTGATGTCAACACAACTTCCTGGGGAGAAAAAAGAGCGTATTGGAAAAAAAAGGAGCCTGACATCAGATTGTCCTCTTTGCATTGATCGCAAACACTTTGAAGCTATATTGAATTGCAAACATGATATTCCTGCTTT
>JAQFJB010000002.1:17477788-17488521 GCA_029874875.1 Naso minor | reverse complement strand
CAATTACTTGTTTTCCTGGTTGCTGTTTTTCTTTTGCAGGTGGATGCTTTGTGTTACTGTACATCAAGTTGTCAGCTGACGAGATAACATCTATTTTTGTATGTGAGATCATCAGTTGTGTGAACATATTTCAGAAACCGTACCGAGACAGAAGGCCCGGGTACTGCATCAGCTGCTGTACTTTGTATGGAGATGAGCCTGAGGTTAGATATATACAGTATGTGAGTATCTCTTTTGAGGCAGTGAGGATAAAAGGTGACTGAAGGGATACTCAAAATATAGGTACAATAGAATTTTTCAATGTAAATTCTGTTATTGTACATACAGCAGTATTGTGAAATATTTTTGAGAATTATTGCAGACGCCCTAAAAAGGTTTATCGTTGTTTTGTGTATATACATGTACTCCAGAGATCAATGTAATTGATAAATATCTATACTCAGTGTTTAAAAAAAAGGACAAATCCATTAGACTGTGGCTGTCTCCACCGTTCTTGACTTTGAGTCTTCTCATATAAATACTTTATACACTTTTCAATGTGCTTTCCTGTACATATGGTGTTAGCATGATCAAACAGTGTTTGGTTGTAAAAGTGGTTTTCCTACTCCCATAACTGCTGTGGTATGGAATTCATTAACGATGCCAAACATTAAAGACAATCTTTTATCAGCTCCAGCTCTTCCTCCTTACCTTTGCTGTGCTGTGATTGGTGGAGCAGTATGATGAATCGGCAGTAGAGGGCGCTGTTTGTCATGAAAAAAACAAATCAGACACCATAGTGGTGAAAATGCAGGTGGTTTTTGTTGGGCTTGCTCTTGCCTTGTGTGTGTGTGTGTGTGTGTGTGTGTGTGTGTGTGTGTGTTTCAGTGATAGAACATTTATTCAATGCAGCTATAGTAGATGTAATAAAAACAAAGAATCAAATTTCAATGAGAAAACACTAGTAATGAACCTACAGAGGATTATTACACAAACCTGCAGCTCCCATCAGCTTTATGGGACTTTATAGTCAGTTTCAGCTCAGTGTTTATCTGTCTGATTGCAACATTACCTAAAACCTAAAAACCCACCACACATTACCCGCTAAGCCCCAAACAACAGACAAGTTTGTAAAGACCAAAAACAGAAGTAAAATAAAGCTAAAGGCTAGAAACATGACTCTACGTCAAGTCATAATGTCACTCCATAGCTGCTGACTGTAAAGAAGCAACTGTTTACTGACAAATTTGCCATAGCAACCTAAAAGTTGCTAACGTGTTGTTATATATAATGTTTTTCTATAGTTTAGCAAAGCTGGAGATCATTTTCAACATTCTTTTTGAAAGTAACATGCCATTTAGTAGTGAATAAATAGTGTGAAAAACAATATTTTCCTTTGAACTACAGTGACGTGGCAGTGTGTGTGTGTGTGTGTGTGCGCGTGTGTGTGTGTGTGTGTGTGTGTGTGTGTGGATAACAACATGTCACACAACCCCTGGGTCCACCAGAGAAGAAAGAACTCTTCAGTTGCAGTGACAGCCGAGGTCCCTGCTCTCAGCAGCTCAAGCCTCACTGTCAGCGATTTCCACTTTGATATTCAGACACAACACATCTTTTTGTTTGATGTATGGTAATACAGCTGGAGTTCAGATGAAGTTTTCTGTGTTTGTACGAGGAAAAAATAACACAGTCTGTGAGGCAAATTTTGCTGTGAATATCCCACACATTTCAGCTTCAAAATCAGTAATGAGTACCGATGTGTGGCCTACAGGTGGCACAAGTAACCCATAAAGACTTCTTCAGGATAATTAGGAATAATTATCTTTTAAAAAATACAATACAGACAATTAAATATACAATGCACATCATTCTAAAGCATCTTTTTTGACATTAGATACTTTCATAGAGGTAAAGAAAAAATCCATTTTATTGTGGGTTTGTTTTTCTTTTTTCAATGATAAAAGTCTAAATTATAATGGATTCAGTAAATTTTGGGAATACTCCTCCCATGACAACATTATCGGATATCACTATTATTTTTATTATCATTAGAATGGAAACAGCAGCCCCTGACAAACCTGCCCTGGATTTAAAAAAACGTAATTGTGGGTAATGAAATATAAAGAGTTTATGATTTAGATCACTCTGTAAATGACAGAATTATTGCCTCTCATTTGTTGTGTTTTTATGCTTTTTTGCTGTGATGTACTGATGCACTGTAAGCTTTGCCCCAGGACTGGTAACAGCAGCCAGACTGCTAGCGTCAGGCAGAACTGAGTTAGGGTGGATGGATTGATGGATGCGTAGATAAAAATAAAAGGCCCTTCATGCCAAAACATCACAACAGAGAATCAAGAAACTCAAGGCTCCTCTGTGTCGTATTTCAACCTTGTCCCTCGTTGGACTCGGGCTGAATAACGCTGAAGTTGTGGGCGTGTGTGTGTTTGCCTCAGAAAGTGAATGTCTTTGCTAACAACGAGGACGCTGCACTCTGAGTGTCTCACCATGATGCAGTCACAGAAATAAAAAAAAGAGCGGGATGAAAGGATCCAAGCTGCCTCTCCGGAGGATGATGATGATGCTGTGTTGCATGCTGATGCAGATTCTGACTTTCATTTTTACAGCATCACCGAGGCTCCTCTCTCGCTCTCTTTTCTTTCTTCCTTGCAAACTCCTCTGCTAAAAGTCTCACTGTATTTCGTCTTCAGGGACTTACAGTGAGTAAATTCACCATAATAATGCGCTCTCTCCACGCAGGGCAGAATGTGACTGTGTGTCTGCTTTCTTGCATGCATGTCAGTGCATTGCTTGGCATGCAGTGCAGAGCTCTTGTCCTCTTCTGGGGTTTGCTCTGTCTCATTCTGCTGTTATTGTTTGGGGCATGAGAGCACAAGAAAAGCATCTCTCATAAATTCTGGCAACTGGAATGACAAGCTGCCATCCAGTCTGTGTTTGGGAGAAAACAAAAATAACCTGGATGTGGCATCGCAGCTCTTTGTGTACACCGTTTCCCTCCCCTGCTATTTTAATTTGACACTGATTTGACTCAAATACTGGGTCTCCTGTTTGAATGCCTGTGAAGCAAATGAGCAGGCTGACGGTGTCTTGTGCGCCAGCAATGCTAGAAATAACGAAGGGAAAAAAAGGATGAAAAATAGGAGGCAAACACTTGAGGAACAAAGACTTTTAATAAATGAAACGATACTAATAAATAAAGATTAAACAAGTTGCACATTCAAAATAAAATCCAACAAAACGAACATAACACTGAACAGTTAAGTACAGTACCAGAGCACGGATTATTTAAAAAAAAAAAAACACAACCCCCCCGAGACATTTACAAATTTTCTTAAAAACTTCAAGAGGCAAACATAGACATTGTATAAAAGCATCGTACAGTAGAGCATTTGTCATCTGAGTATAATTTACAAATTTACTGAAGGATAAATACTGATAGCTGATCTCTAACTTGAGACACACAGGTAAAAACGTGTGTGTCTCAGGTGAGGTTCCAGCCCTGCTTTTAGTGATCAATAACAGTGATGAGGTGACGATGAAAGCAGTTCATCAATTCATGGGAAACTCACAAATTATCCATAACCGTAAATAAGTTTTAATAGCTCTGTCCACATCTCCATTGGTCTCGTCTCTGTTGGTGCATCATAGAATAAAAGTCAAGAGCATCTTTGCCAGCGGATATGGCTACATCGGGCGTTTGTGGAAGAACACTGCAGCTGTCCTCCCTCTGACTCCCCACACTGAGCTCAGAGGCTGCATCAGTAAGGAGCAAACTTCTGTCTCTCTGGCTTTTTGATGCAGTTGGCTGAGGAGATTTTGGCGGTGTAGGCGGCCAGAGTGCTGTGGGAGGGCGCTGCAGTGACCGCCACGGCGGGGGCGGGGCTGGACAGAGTCAGAAAGGGGACGGACTTCACCCCCAGCAGGCCGGAGAGGGGCATGGCGCCATACGGAGTGCCCAGCATATGAGCTGGGGTCAGGGCGCCCACGGCAGCCAGGGTGGGTGCGGGGGAGGCAGCTGGGGAGGCCGGCTGGGTGAAGGCCATGTTGAGGTCGACCGGAGCTGCCATGGTGGCTGCCTGGGCCGTGGATTTGGCTGTCTCTAAACTGTAAGAGCAGAGATAGGAGGAGGGAGGAGAGGGAGACATGGAGAGAGAATGAAGATTAGAGGATTATACTGTTGCTGCAACACTGGGGGAAGTTTCTTAGAAATTATTAAAGGTGAACTCGAACTTTGATGCGGATTTCTTACATCAAAGACTGTTTACTGGTTTTAGGGAGTTCAACTGCATATGTGAAAAAGTTGCATAAGGCCTTTTGTGGATTCCGATGGGTTCAAGTGGTGTCAGTTGCTTAGAATGACGCCACCAGACGAGTTCGTTAAGGAAAGAAAACTCTGCTGGTGTGGAGTTAGAAGAAGTGAGGTTACAGACCTCTGTTGTTGGGTTCTTAGCTCTGCATGCCTACTTCAACCATTACCTGCATAATACACCTGAATACTAGACAGTTGGTGGCTAAGTTGCATGCTGGGTAATGTGGGGGCAGGTATTGACAAGGAAGGTAAACACACGGAATGAAAATACACCTGGTTCATTTGATTTTTCTGCTCTCATCAGGTCTCACAGTATTGTAGAGGTGCAGTGCTCCATGCTAAAGCTACAGGCTACAACAATTAAATTTAAGAAAATACAACTTATGGATGATAACTACTGCTGAGACTGTAAATTAAATCTTTTTTTCATTAAACACTATTATGTTGTTTGTTCTTTAACAGCTTTATAAACACATTACACATGCGTTCATTAGCTTGACATTTAATATCATTTTCAAATTTGTGATAATTGCTTATAAATATGCTATAAATATCAGAGGTCACAAAACCATGCACTACTTCTGTTACATGCCAGACACGTTAAATACAGGGGATTTTTATTTTCTTAATATATTCATGATTGATGCTGATGGTGTTTTTTATGCAGCACTACCATCCAAATCCTAAATAAGTCTATTATTTTATTTTTTAGACATTACTTGAGTACTTGGCCCTACAGAGAATTAAACCTCTTCTGGGTATAACTGATTAAAACCAAGTCATGTCTCAGAGGATAATAAACTTTTTCCTGTCTATTAAAGAATATTCTCCAAAGACAAGAATAATATATTAGCTAATGTATAGCCCATACAACACAAAAAAACATTTAATATCTCCTTATCTGCTGCAACAACAAAACTCCACAGGCATTTGCATCGTCGCCTTCATTAAATGTGCAACCCTCATCTCAGGCAGGTCACTGTTTTGACACTTTTCTACATATTAGATTTAATAAACTCAGGAGCATTAAAGGAAACACAAGTATAATTTTTCAGATATTATTTGTATTTGTACACATAAAGCACTGGTCCGTGGAATGCAAGACAATGAGGATATAAACGAATCTCAGGAAAACAGAAGGGTTAGTGTCAGATTTCTCATTTGTTTTCTCCTCTTTGGAAACCAGTGATTAAAAGTATTGTGGAGTGATTGCATAAATCTTGACCAAAAACTTAATTATTTTGTGGAGACCAGTCTCCCCCGCGACTGTGTATATCACAACAAGAATTATTGTTCTCTGCCACTGAAAGAGTCAGACAAAACCAAGTTTTGCTTGATAGTTAAATGATTCTTCACTAAAAGCAACAACTAAAAATTACCAAGGGAGATTTCTGAAGTTCGTTCTCATTATTTAATTTACATAAAGAAAAAAATAATAATAGGAGGTAAATATTACTATTTTTATTGTGAAAACCCACGGCCCATTTTTGTTGCATTTATGTTGTATTTTATTTGTACTTGGTGCTTTTTTCTTCCTATTTTATTCTGTTTATCAGTTTGACTCATTTTAATTATATTATCTACTTTTATGTGCTCTGTTATCTATTTTTTTTAATCATTTTCACCAGGATATTTAGTTGTGCAGCATTATGATCTTCACACTGAAAAAGGTAATTAAAGAAAGAGGTGAGAGCTGCACTGAAAATGCTGAATTCCGTCAAGACTCTGCTGCTATGGTGAACAATACAACCCAGCTCTTACTTATTCCCTTGACGCCAATTACCCACAGCACAAGGACACACCTCATTATCACTTATCTCTCTATAGTTCACCCTTTGACCCTTTTAAACCAATGCTTTTCGCTGGTGGTGATTCATTAGACGGCTGTATGTTGGGCCTTACCAGGAGGTAATGAGGTACTGGGCCAAGTTGATGCTGACCGGTGTTCCTGTGATAGTGACATGACGGTCGCTCGTCCCGTCCAGCTGGCTGCCGATCTTGATCTGAGCTCCTGACACCTGCCTGATCTCGTTGATCTTCGTGCCCTGACGGCCGATGATCGAGCCGATCAGCTGCAGGAGAACAAAGGGGAGACGGATCAGCGTGATGGAAACATGAATGATTATGTAGATACACTGAAGAGGAGAGACGTGCCTTGCGAGCGTTCAATAAATATTTGACTGAATGCAGCTTTTTCTTAATGTTGTTGCTGCTGCTGCTGAAAGTAATTCTGAGGAAATGTGCAAAAGCGAAACACTGGAAACTGTTGAGTTGACTTAATGCACACCACTTCAGATATTGCAGTTACATTGTCTTCGGTGGATTGGCCATCCATCATGCATGTCAAAAGCACTTTTTTCCCCCTAGAGTCTCCCTTAATTGCTACTGCGTGTGCACCGGTAAAAGAGACGAGAGAAGGCACATTTGCCTCTCATTAATCTGAGTGGCTAAAAGGTTATTGATTCCTCAGAGTGGTGATGACTTCCCAAACAAATCACTTCCCAAACACACGCCAGCTAGATGCATCTCTGCACTAATGGAAAACATAATGGGAAAATAAGTCAAATATATAATATAAAGTCCCATTGACTGGAACGTCCTGTCTGCTGAGAGTAGATTAGACAATGACATGAGTTTAAATGCGTTCCAAAATACATTATCACTTTTGTTCTGCTTTCATTGCACAAGCTGGAAACCTGCTTATTAGCGCCAGCAAATATTTCGCTCAGGTCTGCATATCAGCTCGAGTGCAGAGTGTCAGGGCTCAGCGGCAGGGTTATGCTGCCAGATATGTAGTGAGTGGGGCAGTGATGAAGCACTTGTAGTGTGTGTGTGTGTGTGTGTGTGTGTTTGGCTTAAGTGATGCATAGGTAGAAGCACACAACACACAAACACAGTGTTCTCGCTGCGCTTGTCCCTGCATTTCACATTCCTTTCCTAAGAAGTAAGCAGCCTGTTCCACAATGTCCGATTCGTCACACAGCGACCTGGTTGGTCTGCCTGGCTATTATTGGCTCGGTAGTTTATTTAGGGGGGGGTTAGACACACACAGAGCAGCCGGCCTAAAGAGCAACTCTTGTGGCAATGGCCACTGAAGACCTCAAATCACAGATAACGTCTGTGAGAGCAAGAATCTCCACTGGACTCTGGGCTTTTAAACCAGCTGTCAATAGAGCCCAGCTGTCAACAGCTCATCCGCTTTGGTTTGCATGACCTCAGACAACAGCTTTCCTGTATGAACAACCTCAAAAAACAACACAGCCACAGCTAAATAAATGACACAGGAGACGGCACAGGTATGCTCAGTGTCGTGATTATTTTTCTTGAGCATACAGATAACAGTGATGCCGCACGGCGCTCCTCGTCTTTAGCTGCAAGTGGCCTATATATTGTTACGTTCCTGCTGAGGCAGTCGTTTCAAAGGACACAGGAAGAGGAATGGAATGGTGAGGGTGCAGCCATTTTTCTTCCAGCTAAATCTTCCCTTGTGCAGAAGCACAGTAAATACTGCTGACTGGGTGTAAGCAGTTTCTCAAAGCGTCTCCTTCAGCGTTTGGTGTGTGAGCACAGAGCGGGATTGTGTGGCCGGACTGTGGCCGGCATGAGGTGGGGGACGGGGGACTGAGGAGACTGAGAGGACGTAAGTCCTCTCTTCTGGAACAATGGCCGGAGCTTACAGCTGTCCCTGTCACGTATAGCACTGGACTCCCTCATTCCTCTGATACATTGTGCCACGTGCCATGTGGGGGTGTACTTATGGAAAAAAGCCTTAAGGCATTTTAGAAATGTTGTTGGAGGGCTGTGACTGCGCTCTGTACAGTAAAGTGAAACCTAATCGATCCGGTTCTTGTTATTTCTCACTTCTCTTTATTGTAAAACCAAGACAACAAAGTGAAAATCTATTTTGTCTGTTTTTTCTTTGTATGATTCTTGTTATTGAAGAAGCGTTTTAAACTGATACATTTTGAATGCTGGTAATATTTTATATTTTTCTTATTGTTAAAATCCCACGAAAAGACAACCGAAACACTGAGCAAAAGCTACTAAAAATACCCCAGTGAGCCAAACTGTTTGACTGAGTGACATGTTTCTGTCTTGCCATGAACTTGTGCTCTAGCAGTTTATTTTAAGTTAATCCCACAAACACCATCCTGCCCCTGTAAAGACTCCGCACTGCGTATGACTCCGCAGCTGAAAATAGTCCCATGGAAATGCTGTATTTTCTCCTGTTTGACTAACATTTGCTTAAGACGACAGTGCCCACCCGTTTTGGGACATTTCTTAGTCTTATTATTTTTAAATGAAACCATAACATTTTAAAAATTCACTTCATTAGGAAGTGAGGAGCTTTAGGGAGTACTGAGAACAGCACTGTCACATTGTTTTGGTCTTTTCTTTGGATTAATGACAAAAATCAAAGTGTAGACAGAAATGTCATCATGATCTTTTGCTTTCCTTCAAAACATTGTATTCTTTGGTGTGATTATGTTTCTGTTTGTATGCCGGATATAAAAGCTGCAAATTAATTCATACATAATAAATGGCTTCATTATAAATTTGTCTTCAGAAGAGAGCTTTCTTTCTCTTTCATTCCTCTAAATGAAATCCAAACGGAAGCAAATTACAACAATTAACAGCCAGATGCTCTCTGTCCAAACCAGCCAAACCTAATATTCCAGTGGCCGTCTGAGGGGAAATGCGTCATGACGTTATTTTGAAGTGAATCTATGCATTGTGATTTCTGCTCTCAGATTGTAGAGGCATTTCATCAAACCCTGGCGGAGGCTAAGTGAAGGGGGAAAGGATTTTTGTCTGTTTTCTTATTGGCTGTTTTGACAGCAGACAGCTTCTAAGTAGGTCAGGGAACATGAGAGGATTTACTGAGCACTCATGGGAGTCACTCTAAGACACTGAAAATGCAGCCCAGACAATAATGCGAAAGGATCCATATCAGCTCAAAATCCCTTTAACCTTGGGTTAGTCTGGGGTTATAATAATGAGGATAATTAGTATGTTGCCAACATGTCTCTCATCTCTTTTGAAGGCACACCAGATGTCTTTGCAGCCGCAGCAACAACATCTCAAGTCACCTGCTCCTGTGCTGCATACATGTGAGATGAGCGCTGATTTCCTGTTTTTCTGTTTCTTGTCATTCAGAGGGGAAAATACAAACATGACGAATAAAATCTGTGAAGTTTCATGTTGCTTCTCCTTACATCATTGGGAATAAGCAGCTCCTGAGATGTCTGAGAGTTGGAGTCCACCCCTGAAGAGAGAAAATACAAGCGTTGTCTGAATAAAATTGACATATAAGACATTTAAATATTCATTCAGCTCGGCACAAACTGCCATTGAGATGCTGGAAAAGCCCTCTGAGCAGGGAGCTGCTGGATATAGTAAAGCACTTAATTTCCATTTTAATGGACTGATGTTTAACACAGCACTCATTCTTTTCTTTCCCCCCCAGTTCTCTGACTCTGCGGAACGTATCAGTTCACATAATAGTTTCTGTGAGAGAGCTATAAAGCCTTTTTCTCCTCCTCCCTCACTGACGCAAGCACATAATCAGCAGACTAATGAGGACGAGCTTTTACTTCTCACCTCTGGAGGCAGGTTTAAAACTGGAGTAAGTTACAGACGGAGAAATGATGCAAAGACAAAACTCTGCAAGCTCTACATTCAATTCAAGAACGCTTGTTTCTTTTAACCGTTTGTCTGGCTGTCGAAGTGGTGGGATGTAATCAGGGCAAACACTGGCTATCATTAGTGCTGTACATACCAGGTATGATAGTCGAAGCAGGCTGGGCGATCGGACTTAGGCCTTGCTGCAGGGACAGCTGATGGAGCTTGGCCAGCTGTGAAGCAGAAAGCAGACCTCAGCCCAGTGCACACTAAACCACAGGCTCCTCATGTCATATTAAATTATATTTTCATAAAATGCTCATACCTCTGAGTGTGGAATGCCATATTGGTTTTGCAAAGTGTAGGCCTGGAAGAGAGCATCCTGCATTAGGCAAATTAGAGCCATAAAACTTCACACACGGGCAATAAATCTGTAGCCTCCTAATGGAAGTGCTTCACTGTCAATACATGCCTGTTTTTCACAGTAAGAGAAATGAGTGTTTATGGCTCAGCCGTAAACTTACACAAAGGCGCTGAACTAGCCAAGGTTATAACGTTTAACTAGAACTAAACTAATACTTAAATTAAGTGGGAAAGAAGACTTTAGTTAACTGAAAAAATAAGACTAACACAAAGACTACAAATATGCAGGAGATGTCTTTAGTTTTAGTCTGTTCTGGTCAATTTGTTCACAGTGTGAGGAGGCCTCGCGATGCGTGTTTACTAAGACCGTGAGTTTACAGCTTTAACAAAAATATTGTGTTTGTAATTTGATTATCATTTCTGAACTTCTTAAATCCTGCTC
>JAQFJB010000002.1:17436604-17455322 GCA_029874875.1 Naso minor | reverse complement strand
CTAGCAACATTTGACAATATTTATGTTGGAAAGTCCCACCCACCAGTAAAAAGGTGATATGTATATTAGATTTTAGTTTTTAAGTCGCTTTTGCTCTTGCACCGCTGTTTTATAGTGTTTTATTCAGATCTTTTTATTTTATTTAATTACGATTATGCCTTACGTTTTATAGGCATTGTTATTTTTATGCACTGGCATTGGATTAGTACTCGATATCCGCCGCTATGCAAGTGTGGGTATCAAAATTGGTATCCGGAAGGAAAATATAGCATCGAAACATCTCTTGTATGGTGGACACACATATTTTTATCATGGCCTCTTTTAAAAGTGAAGTTATTGGCTGGCATACTCACTTGCTTTAATTATTTTTAAGGACATCATGTCAAGGACATCCCAATTTCAATACTGGGAAATGTCTTGGTGGGTAAGCCTTTGATATAATTAACATCTACACTTGACACACCATGAGTGAGGTTATTTCAAGATTGCTATGGTAAATTTACTGCATCTGTGTAGCACTTTTCTGGTCGTCCAACTACTCAGCATTCACCTGTTCACATACATTCATACACTCACAGCAGGTGGCTTCCCAACAGCCTGCCAATCAATAACTCATACACACATATTCACACACCAAAGTATGTGGGAGCAATTTGGGCTTCATTATTTTGCCCACACACACTGCAACGTGCAGACTGGAAGAGTCAGGGGCCCAAGCCATCAACCTTTTGATAAGCAGACAACCCGCTCTGTCTTCTGAGCCACAGCCATCATTGTGTATAAAGTTTACGTTTTTAAAAAGTTGCCCTAAATTATTGAGTACTTTTTAGCTGCCCCCCATTAAGGCTCAAACGCATAATAACCAGTCCACTTATTCCACAGCTCCAGCAGTAAAAGGCATTCTCAGCTCATGTTTGCACATCGAGCATTTAATTTCACGGCAATTCTATTTATTTTATGAGCTGGAGTTAAAGCTAGGCATGCTTACATCACCACAATTGAATTACAACAAAAGAAAACCATCTTGATTCATATCTTATGACTGTGACAACTTTAATATGATTATAGAGAAGTGAGGCCGTGCCATTAAAAATACATGTAACAGATACTTGTTAGATGTAAATGTTCACAAATGATTAACATTTAAAAAGATCTCTATATCAGTTTACAGCTACACTGAAATGTGTTACAAACTATTTAGCATGCATTCAGATATACTAATCACACAGCAGTTTGTGTGTAATGTGAGAGGACCTACCTTTATTAATTTTATACTGTCAAACAATTACATGATCAATTAAACAGACTGAGTTCTTTCAGCTCTATGACTGACAGTCTACAGTCGAATGTCTGGCTGTAATGGACATAAAGTTAGAATTTATGAAAAATCTAAATTTCTAGAATTCATCATAATAACTGTGATCAGTTCATCTGGGAATGTTTTAGATATCATCATCCACTGTGAGAAGAAGAGAACCGAACCGGTGTGATAAGATGCTAAAACCAGCAGAGACTCTAAACATTTCATTCATTACTGCACTTAAAAGACAAGCCTGCTGCTGTTTTTCAACAATCACCTGATAAATCAGACGTGCAGTGTTTTAACTCATGATATACAATGCATAAAGGAGAGGTTAAAGGAGGGTTTCTGTTCAGATTTCATAACAGATTATTGTCCTCCTCTGTGATATAAAAAAGGATGAATTTCTTGGCTCAATCTTCACAGGAGTATAACGAGGAGATACTGGACATCAGGAGACAGGTGGAGGCGATAAGGAAAGAAATGAAAGAAAAAGTGAAGACCACAGCAAAAATCACAGTCAAAAGGAAGACTTGGTGTTAGACAGCACCTTCTGGATGAAAACAAAAACCTGCGGAGGAGGCAGAAGAGGCAGTTCATCAGAGAGGGAGGGAACCAAAAGTTAAAGGCCATCCTCCGAAGAACAAAAGAGGAGATAAGATTAAAAGCAAAGAGATTTGCTCTCCTCACAACCAGTTCTCTGCTGTGGGGAAAAAAAATCTGATAACTCATAGCTGCCTGTAGAGAGTTGAATAAAGAGTGCGAGAAAGCAGAGGAGGACATGAAAAAGCGAGATGAGAAGATCCTGTCTTTGTCAGAGCCTTCACGCCCAGCAAGAGAAAGAACAAGAGCTTTTGAGTCCAGTGAGTTGAGGAGGAGTGGAAGAGACGTGGCAGGAAAAATTCTGCCAGCTTGAAGAGCTCCAACTCGCAGGGTCAAAAAGATCAGCTGGGCAAATAAAAAAGACAAGTTCGTAACAACACTCACATGGACACTTTGGCCCAGCTGATGGAGGCACAGTCAGCTCTGAAACAGAGGCAGTTTCTCCAGGTACAACTCCCAACAGCAGCTCTCAGAGACAGCAGAGAGGAAGAATCTCCCAGACAGGGAGTTACACTCTGTGAGAGGTGGGACACGATAGCACAGAGAAAAGAGATGGCTGGAGGAGATGCTGATGGTCAAGGAAAACATATGGAAGTACCAGGAGGCCGATATGAAAGAGATGAACTCCTCAAACAGCAAAACATCCATCTTCAGTCATACTGCTCTGCTTTGGAAGTGAAATAAAAACACTGTCTTTCTTTTCGGGGGCTCACTGAGACAAATAATAAGAGTTTCGGGAACAGGTTTAATCAAACTTAAAAGCAAATGCCTTCACCCCTCCTCACCCATGCACCCTTCCCTCCCTTTCTTCTTCAACTCCTTAACCTCTCTTCACCTTTGGCTACCTTATTTTTTATCATTTGTTGAGGTAATAATTGGTTGCAGCCTTGAAGTTTAGGATAGTCTACCTGTAACTAACTATTCCATCAGAACATTCTGTTTTATATTTTGTAAGAACATGAAGAATTTATAAAACAAAAATATGCAATTAACTGGCTTTTAGACTTGGGTACAGTGCTATATTCTGAAAAGGAATCATGCCAAAAACTACAAAGATAAATTCAAATGTATTACCAAAGATGAAAAAAGCTGAACAATCCTTTAAAATATCAAGAGTTGTTTTTTTTGTTTTTCTTTTGCGTGTGTTTGTCTTTCTTCCATGAAGCATACATTAAAGAAGTCACGGATGAAAGCAACCAGCATACATCCCTTGACAGCCGCCAGCGGTACATTTTTTTTTTCCTGCCGATGTTTTCAGGAGCATCCACACCAGAGAGACTGTTGAGATGAAAAGGATGTTGTACAACCCGCTTGTCTTGAGGACTGGACACCTGCTCTGAGGCAGCCGAGTCCCTTTTACAGCCCGCAAGCAGACAGCTCTGGGCCGGCTTAGAGGAAATGAAGAAGGAATGAGGACATGCCTGATCTCCATGGTGTACGGTAGAAACAGGGTTCCTCTCTGCATATACATACAGAGGGGGTCAGGGGTATAGAGTGTCTGTTCGGTAGATACACAGAGACCGAGAGGATAGGGTGTCCCCCGGGTGGGCACATATAGAGCATTAAGTGAGAGGGTGTCAATGTGTGTACACGCGCATGCTAAGAACAAGAGGTGAGAGACCGTTCACACACACACGCCAGCACAACCCCTCCACACAAACATAGAGACAGAGTCATTCACAGGTCTGTGTGCACCAAAACAAAGCGCACACATACCGAAATACAGTACAGCTGCTGGGATGAAAGGAACGAGTAATTCACACACACCAACACACACAAACAGACACAAAGTGTCCTGTTAAAACACAAGAGTGGACGGGCTTTGATCTGCTGAGAAGCTCCACAGGAGGATTTTCTGCAGCTCCATCATTAACAAAAAACTGACACGATAGAGGACGTGAGATGACACAAGGAAAGTACTGTCCCCTGAGCTGATCATAAAGGAAAAACGTGCACATATCCAAACAAGAACTCACAAACACATGTGAACAAGGAATTTCTGTTTGGTAACTATAGTGTACCCATAAAAGAAGATTTTAAACAGTTGAATGTTGGACTAAAATCGCACATTTTTGCACATTCAAAAAGATTAACTATGAACTTATGCCAAGGCTTCTTCATCAAATGAATGGGACTGAATGTTTGGAGAGCCTTAACTGCATCACAGCCACAAGGCATGCTGGGATTAATCAGTAATATTGCTTCATGAGCCGAGCCACGTTGTGATTTAAACACAGCTGAGAGAAGGAATATATGCAACTGAACACTCTTGCACAAATGATGTGTACTTTAAATCTCCTTCAGAAATTATATCTTCCTTTCTATCAGCTGTGGCTAAAATAAACTCGGCTATTTACATCAAATAAAATTTTAAAAAGTAAAAATATCCTTTGTGTCTAACACTCAAAAACAACAAACAAACAACCCCACAACTGTCATCAGAATTTCCTTCAAATGTTGCCAAATTCTGATTGGCACACCAAAATATATAATTTTTTTTCCTAACTGAACCCTAAACCACTTTAATCGACTGAGAAAAAAAAAAGCAGACATTTTAACTAGAACTTGTCAGCCTTTGTCACAAGATCATCTGTTCATCGGGGTCCTTTCATGCTGCAAGTAGTAAGTTGGTTGTTTTCGCACCTGCTTCTCTTAATCCAGTTAAATCAGACTGTGGTTAGTTTTCCCCTTTGGTGTGTTTTGTTTGGGCAAGTGTAAACACTCTGACCGGTGCAGAGAAAAACACCCACACTGAGACCCTTGAGTGGAGGTGGTCACAGTTGGATCCCAAACGAAATATTGAGCTGTCAGTATGTGGTTTGGAGGTGATTCGACCTTGATCCAGTTGTCTCTACACGGTAACTGCAGACCCTTGAAGATGTCACAAGAGTGATCATATTAACTTAAACCATGATCCTTTCTTAACGCCAGTCAAGTGTCATTTGTACCTAAACCTAACCCCATCCTAACCAGCTGTCACATTCTAAAACCCAATTAACTCACAGCGCACACAATGACAAAAAGGTACTACAGTTACCATACAGCCTTGACCCCGAAATAATGATAATAATAACTGACTGCATGTATATAACGCTTTTCTAGATACTCGCTTTACAGTGAAGGGGGGATTTCACTAACCACCACCAGTATGTAGCACAGCAGCCATTTTGCGCCAGCATGCTCACCACACACCAGCTTGAGATGGAGAGTGAAATGAGCGAATAAGCCAATTACATGAGGAGAATGATCAGGGGGCCAGATTGGGAATTTAGCCAGGACACCAGGGAACCCCCTACTCCTTGCGACAAGTGCCACGGGATCTTTTACGACCACGGTGAGTCAGGACCTCAGTTTAACGTTTCATCCAAAGGACGGCATCTCCTGCAGCACAGTGTCCTCGTCACTGCACTGGGGATATGGGATAGATTTTTGGCCACAGGGAAGATCGCCACTTGCTGACCACGACCAAGACCACTACCAGCAGCAACTTAGCTTTCCCAGGTGGTCTCCCCTCTAAGTAATAACCAAGCCCACACCTGCTTAGCTTCAGTGATACCTGAGGCAGGGTAACCATTGATCTGGCTGCTGGAGTAAATACCAGGTGTTCTCCAGAAGTTGGAGCTAAACAGTTTATGGTAAAAGTTCAATAATAGCTTCCTTGTTCTGTTAGGTCATCTGAAACCATACATAGTTTTGGCAGGTATATTCCCTTGACAATTTACTCAGTCAAAAGCAAAGGCCAGCTTTGCCATTGTTCCATATTCAAGTACATAGCGATGATTCTCTGACAGAAATGTGCACTATTCCAGGACACAGGATCTTCTTCCTGTATTTACTTCCCTGCTCCCGCCTCAGACACGTCTGACCAATAAGCATGATTTTATGCACCTTAGTTAATTTTCTCTATGAAAAAAAAGGGGGAAAAAGATAGTTTCCCAATAAATCAACAGATTTGGAGCCAACTAACTACAGATCCAAGAAGTGGATTTCAGTATATATCCCACAACTCTATTATGTGACACTTAAAGGCAAAGCTTACAACTTTTAATAGCACGTTATGTAAGTATTAAAAGGTTTCTTCACTGTAACTGCCCTTCCACAATATCTCCACTGAGATGAGAGAGAAAAAAGGAAAAGAGACAGGAGGAAACAGCTTTAGTTGTGAAACAGGAGAGGCTTGAAATTAAAGAGCAGTGTTTCAGCTCTCAGCGTGCCTGCCTCAGTTCTGTCACATATAATGGGAGGGGTCAGCCCTCAGCGCAGAGGAGACTGTCCTCTCCTATCAGCCCTCAGCTTCATCGGGTGTTAAAGCATAACCATGTCAGCCTGCAGTGTGAGCCGGCTGTCAAGCACAAGGCTCCAGAGAGGGTTATCAGACCCCCGGTCTGCCTGCCGCTCCTGGAGCCAGATCAGCTTCCCTGCAGCAGAGAGGAGGCCAACAGCCACGTTCATGGCAGCCACTGCACCTAAATGTGGGCTGACACTGATAAGATTGCCCCGAGGCGGTGTGTTTTAATCCTTAATCTGTGCTGCTTTAAAGAGGGAATAAAACTACAAGATTCCCTGCAGATTGCATTAACAAATCTGCTGACAAGTCACAATGAAAGTTTCTGTTTCACAGGGCTGTGACAAAATTACTGATGCAGGATTTTCTAAGCATTCTCCAAAAATTGTGTGGGATTTCTGGCTGACATAACGAATATTTAGCCCTATCTATCTGGTTATTAAATGAAGTTCTAACTCATAACAAAACACTGTAAAATCTCCCTCATCCCCCAAACATGTTTTGGACTTTATCAGAGCTAAAACTCTCTTATCTATGCACAAAGCGAGATTATTTCTCACCATTATACCGAGTGTGCCGTATCTCAGAGTGGCGTGAATCAATACTTTCAGGGCTTCTTCTTGTCACGCCAACTTATAATCATGTCAATCTGGTGGCAGAATCTGCATAATTACGAGCGAATCCAATAGCTAATGAACAGCGGCGTAATTGACACTCCATTATTGCAGTCTATCCTAAGCCATCAGTTTCTGTGACTGTCAGGCTGGAGCAGTATTTAGTTAGTTCTGGCTCAGCTGTTAATAATAATAAGCACACACCCTTGAAAGAACATGGCCACTGTGAGAGAAACATGCATTGATCAAGCATTGATGCAGTTGTTTTCACAGAGGATCCCGTCTCCTCATTAGGTAAACCCGAGTTCTTTCCTCCTTCTCATTATTGCCGAGAGGGACAGAACAACACAAACATACACATAATGAATCTTACAGGGTCGTGTCTCTGGGCTGTCAGTTGTTATCTCCCTAGCGGCTGCTGGTTCCAGACACACAGTGACACTGTCTGAGCCTGTATTTACACTGACTTTAGTGAGCATGGGGACAGGGTGGCCCAAGCCAATAAACTGCGCTCTTTTAATTTAGCGTTTCTTATCTCAGTTTAGGGCTGCAAGTAACGACAATTTTTTTATTCTCAACCAATCTGCTGATTACTTTCTCGATTAAAAATAGTTTTGTCTGTAAAGCAGCAAAACATTAAAAAATACATCTCAGGCAACATCGTAATATTCCTTGTTCTTTCTGACAGTCAGTCCAAAAAGCAGAGATATTAAAATCAATATCATACATGATAAAAGCAGCAAACGTCACGTTTAAGAACATACTAACTAAAGAGATGATTTAAGCTATATTCTGCTGATTGACTCATTGATTGAGTACCTAATGTTGTAGCTCCATCTCACTTGCAAGCTAGTCTTTATAGATCTCTCACAGTGATTTTCAAAAAATCTCTATCAGGCTTTTATAAAGGCTGTTTTCATTCGATTAAACAGTTTGACTTCTCCAGAGTGTTTTCCCCTCCGGATTCAACACTGGAATTTTCAGTTCATTTGCCTTGCCCGGCCTTGACTTACAAAGGCACGCTTCTTATTATTAGAGAGCTTACATTCGGACTGTATATCATTCTGAATGGTTTTTTTGGCATGCTGGAGAATACGCTTTGGCAGGGTATTAACTCTAGCTTTTATCCCATCCCTCTCACTGGATGAAGGTCACTTGCTCTATCTGCAAAATGACTTCCCTCTCTTCTCTTTCATCCCTGCTTTTCTCCCATCCTCCACACCAGGGCATGAGTCAGAGAATCTGACACCACAGAGGAGAGGGGAGAGAGGAGAGGGAGGAGAAAAGTAGAGAGAGAAGGGAGACAAATTGAGAAAGAAAGGGGGAGAGATGGGGGGCAGTTGCAGGGAAGAGAGACGAGGTGATCGATATCGCAGAGAAACATGAAAAGATGAGGCCTGGCCCTGCTTCCTTGACGTACAGTACAATGTCTTATAAACGGCAATTAAATTAATCAAAGCACAGATGGTGCAGGAGTCCCTGCCTCCATGCACTGTACAGCATCCTTTAGTGCGGTGCAACATGGCTGCAAAATCATATTTACAGCATCACTAACTTAAGGTAGCTAAGTGGCTAGTGTGATATTTGCTACACAACAGCATCACACACGTTGAGCTGAAACTACATATTACATAAGCTCCTCAACAAACCGAGCACAAACCCAAAAATAGTGCGGTCCCTGTTAAATATTTCAGGCACTTGGCAGCTGGGGGGGGGAGATAAAAAGCTTCTCTCCTTCTTGGTCGCAATACAAAAACAGACACACACACACTGATGCAGATGGCTGATTGAAAGAAAACCTCCATTTAGTGTACTGTAGAGCAAAGCGGATTACTGTCACGAAGGCAGTCTTTCAGCTCATTCGCTTAATATACAGCACTTAATCACTAGAGTGGCAAACTTAGCATACACCTATCCTTGTTTCTGGAGTCTCTTTCGGCACAGTATTGGCAGCATGAAAGCTGCTCTTTGAGTGGAAATTCTGAACTAAATAAATCACGCTCATGAGACTCTTGGAGAGACGCAACAGGAGTGTCACGGGGTCTGCTGGGTCAATCTCTGGAGTACAACACAGTGCTATCTTTTCATAGCAGGGGACAGCCCGCGGCTCTGACAGCCACTGGGTCTGTCTTAAGGACGCCAGCGAGGGTCATGTTCTGTGTCACAAGAAAGGCTCTCTTCATAGCTGAACACTGTCCAAAACAAAGGAACATACACTGTTTATTTGCATGGAAGCGACCAGATCACATATTCATAAGTACGCATGTGATTTTTCTCTTGCAGCTTTTTTGCATAAAACAGCAAAGCACAGCATCGAGAACATAAGAATAATACAGTTGTAGCAAAAGTCTATTTCAATCGACAAAGGCTAAAAAGAGGGAGCTTAGTCTCAAGAGGCTGTAGCTATTTGATAGCGACAAGCACAGGTTAATTGCTAAAACGCAGGTTAATTGTTACAGGGGATTTATCTCAAACATTGAAGAGGAAATTAATTTGTGTCACAACAAAGCTGCTTTGACAACAAATAAATTAATGCTGGGTGAAGATGATGATACTGATTTGCCTCACAAAGACGTGTCTGAGTCCAAAAGTACTACAAGTAATTACAGGTTTTTAGTCTTCGTGGCGAAGGACAGAAACACTGAACCCTGTGATATTAGAATAGCTTGAGAAATCCAGAGAATGAAACAAAAATATGCACACAATTCAAGCTATGCTGTGAGTGGAAACAATTCCGCTCCTCTGTTTTGTTCCCGGCTAAATTATCCAGGAAAGATCTCCTCGTAAAAGTTGATTGCATATCCATGATCTCTCCCTCTGCAGAACAGTTTAATAGAGTAAAACTGCTGCACTGGGCTGCATTTACTTGATGACTGCAAACTGAAACTTAGCATTGTGTTGGTTTCTTTCCTCCTCCAGTCTGCAAGAACAGCATCTTAGTAGATGAGAGGGATTATTGGCAGTTCCCAGACGTTGGAGCAGCACGTGTCAGGTCTGGTTTCTGTTATTTATGAAGCCTCTTAGCCCCAGCTCTCACTCTGCTGCAGAGATGCAGGTGGGGTTTCATTATTGAGGATGCTCTTCCATGTCTTATTAGATCTCTGACTCTCAGAGTGCATTAAGGAATTACGTTTGGACCAGGAGTCGGGAATACATGATGGTCTGTATTTGTGCCCCCTGGAGTCCCTCTAAAGAAAATGTGTGCCTCTTACATCAGCCAAATTGTATGTCCTATTCCCTATTCCCGTTTCAGGAATAAAAATTGTACACGTACACACACACACTCAGCGATCTCCCTAATGTGCACGGGGGGAGGTGAATCTAAATCATCTTCTGTCACTTCTTCAAGTAAAGCAGTCATACAATACATTATATCCCAATGAATTCCCCCCTAAAACAGCTCACACTTAGAGCCTAAGTGATATGCAATTCTCCAATTGTGTTCCATTTCTTTCCACTTGTTCTGTTTGAGCGTAAACATACTAGAGCTGCACATGCAAGATTCATGAGCGTCTCCAGGCAGCCAGGACCATGATTTCCTGAATCAATCAGCTGGTCCTCTGTCAGATGCTGTGTTATTGATTCTGTTGTACTGAGGAGCCGAAAGATGATCAGTCTTTGTATTTCATACAGGCCTGTTATGCTAAGTCGGATATGTGTGGGCCAAAAAATGTAAAGCGCATGTGCTGACAACACTGGAATTGAAAACAGGACACATTTACATTCAAGCTTTTGTCATCTTAGAGAAAAATCAAATTAGCCTGTATTGAGCCTCACGGTTAATTGGGGTGTTGACAAGCTTATATGCTAAATTAAACTGACCTGTCTAATGGCTATTAATGTGGGCAAATAAACAAATGCTTTTAAAGAGCGTTTTTACCATAATTATACTGCACGTGCACCAGTTACAGTGTGATCTCTCAAACAAAGAGGCGAGAGTTAAAGTCCCTCATGTCTTCCTTCAATTGTGGTCAAATGTGCTTCAGATTATTTCACCTTGAAGTAAAGTGATTATAAATTACAGGATGTAGGATTCCTGATTTCCACCAACGCAGCTCAAGTCCAACTTCCTGTACAGGAACAGTTTCCTGTTTGTAGTCAACATTCATCGTGCTGCTCCTGCACTTCAACAGTTTACAGCAGACATACCCTGTAGGCCACATACAGTACACAATGCTAATGGTATTAGTTTTCAAGTCACAAGTAAGTCAACTTGACCTGCACTCCAGTCCCAGGTCAAGTGCCAGTTCTTTAAATTAAAATTTTGACTCCTAAACAAGTCATTATGCGCTCCTCACTAAATCTTACACCATTTTATACACAGAGCCTCAAGTTTTGGTTGTATGTGCATCTTCAAATGTTAAAAAATGTGCAAGTGCCATCTGTAGCCTCATTTACAACACATTTCTCATACTGCAACTTTTTTTGTTGACGATTGTGTTGTTTTGCTTGCAAACAAATTTTTTATACACTGATTCAGAGAGGAGTTATCCTTGGCAGACCTTTGAAGTGTACTGTCATATCCTCAAGTCAAAATGCTCAAATTCAACTAAAGTCACGGGTATTTAAGTTCAAGTGGAGTTACAAGTCCTTCTTTTCTCTTTTTTTGTGACGTCTTGTAATCAAATTTGTGACTTGAGTTCGACCTGAGTCCAAGTCATGTGACTTGAGTCCACACCTCTGCCAGAACTGAGTAAAACGTGTCCAGGCAAGGAGTTTTGGTTTTCATGTGGGTCAGCCTATCAGCACAGTTTTTCTATCCAGTGTACGGCTAATGCAGTTAGGCATCTTCGTGAATAATGGTGCTGTCACATACACTCGCTGCCTCAGCACCAGGCAGGCGCCCACAGTACCAGACTTGTTGAGAATGATCTTTGTGCTCGGGACTGGCCTGGCCAACGGGGTCCACTTTCATTATCATAAAACCGTTCACACACAAGGGACCAATTGTCTCCCCGGTCTGAATGTGTCCCCCGCTTATCTGGCGACTTTCTGCCATATGCTGGATTTTAAAACACAGTCAGTAATGGCTTCATTAATCTAGATTTTCAGCCTGTACTCGCATAAGTGCGCTCAAGTAAAAACATAGGAGCCTGCTCATTTGGAGCTACAGAGAGAATTTGATTTAATTCGGTGATTGATCAAAAAGAGGAGTTTGTAAGATGAATTAAAAATACACGCCTCTCTGTTTGGTTCAGTTCCAGGAATAAGTCACTCAGTCCGACAATGGATAGCGTTCAAGAATTTCAGCTATTAAGAGAGCGGTTTCAAGTTAGAGTAGCCTATTGGGAACATGCTGTCCAAAAATGTGCCTTTCCAAATTAAGTCTCTTACCTGTTTTCATGTAAAAGGTCGCAGGCTGCAGGTTCCACTAAAGTATCCCCATGGATCTGTGCTGACCGAGCTTTGTATCCACATAGAGTCCAATGACACGGACGTGCAGGCGAGTGCGGACTGTCCTCCCGGTGTGTCAGCAGACTGGAGCGCAGGGCGCCTGTGCGCTGAGGAGGGGAGAGACGCGCGCACGCACGCACACAAACACGCACACACACACACGCAGATGCAGGCGGCGACCACCCCGCTCACCCCTGATCACAATTAACCGAGGAAGCCCGTGAGGGACAGCCGATTGCACTCTGGGTAAAAGTCTCTGAATCAGCTGCCCTCAAACCTGAAGAGTGTTCGTATCTCCGCCTCGGCCGGTGTGCGGTGCTCCTGTCCCCGCAGGACCTCTACCGGGAGCGCCGCGCGCTTCTCCCTGCGCGTCGACACAGGATGATTGAGCCTGTGCGCGGTGTGAAATCACAGCAGGAACGGCGAAATTACATTTGCTGAATCAATCTGACTGTGCAGACACGCAGGCTGTACATTGTCTCAATTAAATTGAGCGTTTTCGCGGAGGAATTGACAATGTCGGACGGAGCGTTGGCCATTTATTTATTTATTACAAAACACCAGGCTGTTTTCAATCCATACTGAATTTGCCGGGCTGTATAGAGCTCCCGTTTGCTGAAAGTAAAACATCTAATGCATCTCCACACCACGGTACTTTAAACAGGCAAAAAAAAGTCTCGAGCCAAATTTTAAAACAGAAAAAAAAATACTGGCCTAATCAAAGCTGGTGGCGCATATGTAAAATCGAGGCTCTTGGTATTTTCTTTTGAAGTTTGTCGTTTGCGAGTTTAGCAACTTTCTCTCACACAGCGCCATCTTGTGTATTCATCTTGAAATTGCAATTGTTCCAGAATAGCACATAACTGCACTGTGGTAGAGGCGTAATCATTGATTAGGATATGTTCTGTATAATAATCCATTAATCTAGATTTAGTTTCTAAACTCTTTGTCCTGCACTTACAGGATAATAATTTAAAGTCTAAAATATATTTTACAATTTTTCAGTAAATAAAAAGTTCAGGTCTTTTAAAAAAAAAAAAAATAATAAGAATAAATTATTTTTCTTTGACACAAGAGAGATAAAGTACATCCATTAGAATGGTGTGAATCAGTCCATTTCATGGCAAGCAGTATGTGTCTGTGATGAATATGCACTTGACAAATGGCTCATTAATTTAAAGACGTTGAAGCAGGGAGCCTAAACAGCTCCCACTGTTCCTGTGAGAAAGAGAGAGCGTCTGGGTAATTTGAGCATGACATCTCCATCTATTTTGTGAATTATCTCGGCTGTTTCTCAGGTGCATCTCATTCATGGGCAAAATGAAAAGGGGATGGATGTGAGCCTCTATTTATGTTTCTAAATGAAGACCTTTATTCGTCCCTGCTTGATATTGTGACTGCCGTCTCTGTTAGCTGGTAAATTTTGTTGCTTTGTCTGTCTGGTGGTGGCATTTTCTCTTGGCTGAGAGTCAAAGAGGCCACATGAAGCTAATCAGATCAGGGCCAGGCTAATGGCTTGATATTTGCAGCAGATACATTTACAGTTTGTTGTTGTTAGCTGTTTATTTCCCAAACGTATGATGAGAGCTGAGGCTTCAGCAGCTGCTGGCTATCAGCTCATTTTAAGCACTTACAGGGTCATATATTGAGGTGAAAGAAATGCCATTATCTGTTACTTTACTTACCTTACTACAACCATAACTCAGTAAAGTGCCACTGAATGAATAAAGCCATATCCTTGAGGGAAGACACATGACAGTTAGTCTTAAATCATTTGACAGGGAGGCATTTACTTTGAAGCAAGCAGTGGAGGAATCATACAGCCTATTACTGTTTAATCTTCCACTCTTGCAAGGGCAACTTCCTACATTATGGTGCCCTATGAATCACGCACTTATATAAAAAGCTTTAAAAAGGGAGTTACCACGGTCCATCTGATTCAGTGATGTTTTTCAAACAGCAGGAGGTGCTGTGTGATTTCAAATCCATCTTGTGGAGACGGGGCGCCTTGTACCGCCAAGGTAGTGTGGGTCAAACTGCTGCCAGCCATCAGTCACAGTCATGTGGCTTTAATGCAGCTGAGGTGCACATATGAGAAAGAGATCATGACTGGGTCAATGCACGTACAATTCAGGGATATAATATACACAATGGCTGCACTGGGTTTGGGATTTCACATCAATTAATCAGACTTCCTCCCTGTTATGTGAGTGCGTGCGTGTGGACATCATATTTCTGCCAGGGTAAAAGGTGTGAGGATACTAGAGAGATAATAACACGTTAATGTTGGTTTAATTTCGTGGTTTGGATTTACTTTTTAGTGTCTGAACCACACACTGGGGTTGTGCATCTGTATTTGGATATTTTTTTTAAATTTGGTTCGGTGAGGGCTGAACAGCTTGCATTTGTTTTCATCGTATTACCGTCATTCCTAAACTCAAATCAAGCTGCAAATTAGATGGCGATGTCAAACTCACTAAAACACTGCTCATGCTGAAATCAGCCATGGTATACAGAGCCCCATTTGCTTTGGCAAACACAATGTATATCATTCCTGCTTGTCTGGGAGCATTCAAGCTTAACAAATACCTCTCATACTAAATGGCACTGAAACAACGAGAGATGACACCGGGGCAACAACTACAATTACTCAGCCGTGGAATGTCTCTCTTCTTCTTTCCGATCCTCTCACGCACAAACAAACAGTCACTGCTTTGAATTTCAAGGTTTTTCTTTTTTTCAACTTTGTCCTGACAAACGGTGATTGAAGACATATTCCGCTTTTGTCTGCCATGCCAGAGCTCACGGCAGGCTCGCCCTTCATTAAAGTAACTTCTGCAGTAGCTTGATCTTCTTGAAAGCTGCAGTTGTCTTTGATTCCCTTTCAAGCAAGGAGCAAGGGTTAGACATTTCTTTTTTGATGTTTACTTATCAAACATGAAAGCAATTTCTTGTACAGACTTAACAATAATAAGTTCCTTTATCACTCACATGATAGGACTACAGAAACTGCAGGTGTTGTGATGTCCGCAGAATCTACTAAGACACAGGCACATGCACAGTGAACTCCTTTACACTGTTTACCGCTGTGCATTTGGATGCAGAAATTTATATTAGAAAGCACATTTTCATGTATCTTCCTTTGAAGATATATGGCTTTGCTTGGAAGCAAATGCATTATTTTGAACAATGGAGGCGAAGGAGATGTTGGACAGAACAGACTGGAGTCGGAATACTAATAGGAGGTTTAGTATTAAAAAGCTTATACAAAACAAGGATTATGTTTGCCATGCTCTGAGTGCGGTTCTGTTATGTAGGCTATGTAATTAAAGGGAATAAAAGTCTCATGCAGAACAGGCACTGAGGACAACGAGCAACTGTGTGATACCATATTTCTATTTTCATTTTCCGTAAATGTCACGAAGTGTGACATCAACTTTTATCCACGGACTCATTTTCAATCCGCCAGCGACCCCTTTATTAATGCAGTTCAAGCAAATACAGTGAAAAAGCAAAACAATCTACAAAAAAAGTCATGAATCTGTGAGAGACTGAGAACGAGCGAAAAACAAAGATGAAAGTTCTTCAAAAAGGCAAAGTTAAGAGATACAGAGCAGCTTTTAAAGAAGTTCACAGAGGAGTTTCTCTCAGATTGGGGGGGGCATTTCAGGCAATTAAAGGCACTTTCAGTTGTATATTTCATATTTTTTATCAAAGCTAAGATCACTATCAATAAATGTGAAAGGGGTCGGTTGTGGTGATGAACCTACATGACCTGAATCTCTCAAACAGCAGCAGAGGTACTTCTCTCCTGCAACCACATTGCCACCACTTGCATCCGCCATCTTGCACAGCTCAGCTGCCTGTTCCACCAGTAGAGAGTTACCTCTGGTAGCATGTGCTGTGCTTTACCATACATCACCTCAATATAGCATCTCCAGATCAGTTTGACAGAAAGGTGAGCATCCCCTAACCCTGATACGTTGATATCGCCCAGGCTTAGTTTCTGCTGTCCTAAGTTGACAGAAAACAAACAAACAAAAAAACAAATCAGTTAATTCAGGTTTAGGTTCTACACTTGGGCAGCTGCTTAAGTCTATCACCATGATTTCAGGCATCGTGCCACCAATGCATTGATCTCTTGACCAATGCAGCATTTAACTGATGCTGCATTCCTCAAGAATATGACAAAAGTCAACTATTTGCTTCCCACTGTCAATTATATATTGTGCTACTTCTTTATTAAATTTTTCCATGTTCTAACATCCTCAGCATTGACGACTAAAAACAAGTAATTTAATGGTACATGGGCAAAAGAATGAAAAGACTAAATATATTACAATGACAATGTAATCTACTTAAGCCCTTATTTCATTTGATTTCTAATGTCTGGTGGTAACAAGGGAGAGGTCGTATTCCAGCAACAGCCAATAAAATGTGACTAAGAAAGTGAATTATGAAGGTTCTCGCCTCTCAGCTATCGATGTGTCCTTGAACAAAGTTTTCTTGTTCAACACTGCATGAACACAGCTTTAACTGCGAGCACAGTGCACATATTTTTTAGTAAAATGACAAATTTGGATGGCACCGGCAGTCACAGAGATGATCTGACAAATAAACATCTCATGGGCTACATGTGCCATAGGGAAAATGCACAAACTTTACCACGGAAAAAGAGGCATTTTCAGTCTGATTAGGCACAACAGCACACAGATGATAAAACAGCTCTGTCTTAATTAATTACAGCTTTAGACTGTCTCCACAGATCTGAGATGACATTTGTTTTAAGTGCAATAGCAAAGAAATCCTCTGATTGTAGATTTCAAACAGAATTCTCAGCACACTATGACAGAGCTTAGTGCTGAAAATCCTTCATTTAAACTTAAAGAAGGTGTTAAAAGCTTTGTTTTAGAGCCTTGTGAATGTAATGCCTGCTGTAATTCTAATAACTTCCTTCGTGGTTTTATAAGAGACAGATTATTACTGCATTTCTCTTTTATTTAATCATAAAAAGTCTCCTTCTGCACCCAGATAAATGAAGCTTTGCTGTAAACCGTGTTCCACTTTTAACAGAGCCACTTAAAAATGGAGATTTCTTACAGGTCCTCCTCTCGATTTTTACTATAATGCAGCAAAACCGAACATGTAGTGTCTCAATAACAAAAACCACGCTCGTGGCCCTTGGTCGTAGATTCCTTAATTTAGTGTGTGTTTAAAAAAGCCGAGGATGAGATCACAGCAGATGTGAGAGGAAGTGCTCCCTCAGGCTGTGTCTCAAACAGGCCAAAGGATCCTGTGTCATCCGCAGGTGCACAAATATGCAATCTAGGCAACATTATGACGTTATAGTTTCTAGTGTTGTGGTTAGAAACAGCCTGGAGGCAGGAACTTGATCTGATAAGGATAGTGGAAAATGTGGGACGTTCTGGCCTTCATTTCAAAGAGGTGCAAAAGAATGAGAACCTAAAACTACATAAATAGAATTGGGAATAACAATGCGAAGGGATTAACTACTCTTTTACATTGTGCTTTATTAAAGTGCCTCAAATCACTCTGTTTGATTGCTGTTGACAAATTACAGAGCAGATTGATTATTCTCCCTCTCAAATCTTTGCTTTGCATTTTAGACAGACACATGTAAGATGAAATTAAAAAAAACAAACAAAAAAAAAACCCCTTTCACATAACTTACTAATAACTTCCCATCCCGGGACCCCATCAAAGCCCCTGACTGTAACTTCAGAGAGGGCTATCTGCTGAGTCTCATGTATCAGGTATGATGAGTACCTTCAAACAGCTTTTGATCTTGAAAGTGCACTGAGGTGGGGGAAACAGGTAATGAGATCTGTGCTGCAGCACGATACTTCTACATAATACCGCAACAGTGTGGCAACACCAACCATTACGAAGTCCTGTTTTTAAGCCTGCAGTGTGGTGAAAGTTTGCAGCCACAGGAGAGCCTGTATTTTCTTTTTTGCATTCACACTGAAGGGAATATGCTTACTAATATTTAAGTCTGAGTACATTAGCAACTTCATCTGACATAAGATTACACACACCAGCAGCTGAATAATAAGCCTCTCATATGTTAGTCTGTGTGTTACTGAGAGCAAACGTTTTGTCCCATGTCAGGCTTCAACTGTGCAGAAGATTTGCAGAGAAAAAAGCCTGATGTAAAGAAGGAATGCATGTAACTACACAGCCAACAAAAGGACAAAAACAATTACTGGGCAATACAGTGTGTTAAAGAGCTGGTTAGCGTGCCAGTTTGTGCCGGTTACTGGTAGCTTGTTTCTGGGCCATGGGCTCTAATTATTAAACCCTTTGTTTATTCATCGTCTTTTAACCCTTTGTGGTGCCATGCAGTGTTTTGCTGGGCACATGTTCAGTTTCATGCATTTAAATAGAAGCTCACCAGCATAGCCACAAATTTCTGCTGTTGGCAACTGAGGAGTTGAACAGGGATTATGGCTGGTTATTAATCCTCAATATTATTTTGGTAACATCCCAAAGGTCTCAGCA
>JAQFJB010000002.1:17361240-17372154 GCA_029874875.1 Naso minor | reverse complement strand
ATATACACAGGATAATGCGCGTAGCTCCAGTCTAAATGCAATAAGGGGCAGCGAGATATGCCTGAGTCACAACACAACAACCTCTGCTTGCCAGTAAAAAGGTTTGAGAATACAATAGCAAGACAGGAAGAGGTAGAGCAGATAGAGAAGGGAGAGATCTTATTTCTGGCTCAGGTGAAATAAACCCCTTTTTTGTGGGGCCACACTGAGGTAAATGTTTCTTGGAAGCTGAGAATCCAGAAAAGTCATTTCAAAGCCAGATGGTTGCTGAGATTGGACAGCAGATTCCCAATCCCAATCATGAGTCTGCACTTTGTTCAGGTTTCCTTGAAATCTCGACACTGCTCAGGCAAATGCATATATTCTACTTCTTTAGTTCCACCTTAAAATTCCTTGGCTTCTGGTCGGCTCAAACTCTGCTGCTGCCATAGTGACAGAGTTAGAGAAAATGCAGGCAGCTCTTTGGATCACACACAGAAGTTTGTTTTCACACGTTTTTGCATATAAGCAATTGTTAAGAGTTATTTTGCCCACTTTAACATGGCCCGTGTTACTTAGGCTGATCAACAAATCACAGAACATGCATAGGAACAATCATTTAATGGATTGATATCATTTAAGAGAAAGAGGTCCGTTCTTTTCATCATCTTAAAGAATAATTCTGGTGATATTTTATGTTTTTCTTGTCCACAAATCCAAAAAAGACCAGACCTTGCAATGAATTGACCACGCTAAGCAGTGTCTGTGTAACCAAAGCCTGTATGTCTTATTCGTCTGTGCCATTGCTGTCCACGAACTATTAAAACACATTAAAAAAAATCGTCAGCGCACTCTCTGACATGTTCCCTTATAATGATAAACAGGGGCAGTACTGTTTATTTTCATTTGATTCCACAAACAAAACACCGTGCTGCTGCTGCAATACTCACTAGTGCAGCAAATGTGTATTAATCAGCAGCTGAAAATAGACCCAAACAAATGCATTATTTGCTCCTGTTTTTAGAGTCGTCTTTAGACATTTAAACTGCATATGTGAGCTGTTTCTAAAGGTTTAAGGCAGCCACAGATGGTCTTAGAGAAGAACAAAGTATTGACAATAACAAAAATATAGATACGTCGCCAGCCCCGTTTAAAATTTCATAGGTTGGTTCCAGACCTTTGAATCATTTTTAAATAGGTCTGTGCTGTTTGATGGAAAATAACAAAGCCAATCAGAGCTTTGTAATCAGGATTAATAATAAGGAAAGTCATCTTCCTTTGACAGAGCCAAACAAACAGCTACGTCCATTGAGAAAAGCGACAAGTTCGGATGACATCAAAGCAGCTGTGCAGGTTGTTGTCGGTCGCCTTACAGAAATGCCAACTTCACAATGAGCAAATGTCTTAGATCATTGGAAAGAAAAAAAAATCTGCTTTCATTTAAAATGATCTCTCTAGGATGGATATGTCACTTGCTAAAGATGGTTTGAGCGAAACAAAACAAAACAACCCCAACTGCCAAGGCGAAAGTGGCTAACATGACAGCATAATGATGCAACATGAAAAAGCATTTTAGTCTTAGTACGAGGCTATTTCAGTGAGTCGTGGAAGCTTCTGGCTTTATTTTAGTCATCGACTTTGTACAAGTTTATTAGACTGTGGTTTATTTTGTGAGAAGATTACGATGAATCTTATCTAGAACATTTGTGAGGACACAATGTACTTTAGAATTGCTTCCAATTATCCCTGGCTGACATACATACCAGCACACACGTAATGACAAAAGTTTCTCTTGTTTTAAACTAATCTTATTTGGTTCTCTCCCTGCACTCACTCCCCAGAGCAGCTGTCATTAATAGCTGTTGCCATTAATTGTTAAGATTCTTCCACATGACTCTCTGCACAGGGCTGAATAATGTAGAGGTTCACGCACCGGCAGACCCATAATATATCATACTGGCATTAAATATTTCACAGATCCAGAAAATGTTGTTTTGCTTTGAGCCATGAATAAAACTGAATGTAAATTCAAATTGCAGCCAGCCCACAAGAAAACTGCATATGATGCATAAAACAGAGGGGGCGGGTGGTCTGAAGCTGAGAGTAGTCCAGCTCTTATGTCCACTATTTTGTTTTTCTCTAACTTACGATTTGAATTGGTGTGGAGTGCGGACACAGCAGCTTTGAGTAAAATACTCGAGTAGTAGTAGGAATAGTTCAATATTTTAAGAAATACAAGCATTTGCTTTCTTGCCGAGAGTCAGATGATTGATGCCATAGAGACAGGCTACATCTCTTATTCTTTTGATGTTTGATGAGCTCATATCACAGACTCCTAAGACTCAAGCCTGTCAGGGTTGGCTAGATTTTGAGCTTAATGCCAACAGTAATGTGCTATGGTTGGCTAGCTAAGATTTGCATACTTGGGAAAATCAGACAGGGGGGCCTCAAGTTTCAAGCAACTGATCAATATTTTGGAGAAACACATAACTGCCTTTTTGTTGTGCTTAGATTTAGATGGGAAGTTGATACCGCTCTCAAAGCTGTTGAGCATTATGTAGCTGGTGCTAGGAGACTGTTAGCTAAGTTTAGCACATTGACTTGAAACAGGTTCATGTATGCTTGACTTGACAAAGGCTACAGCCAAAACATCGTCTGATTAAATACAGATTATTGCACTTGAGTGTACGGTGTCTTCACTCACCTGGAAACAGGGTTATAGCAGCTAGTTTGGCTCCTTCAAAGGATTAAAAATCTGAATCGTAAAAATGCCAATATGCTAGTCTTTTACATTTTCCTTGCATGGGTTAAAGAAATGAAATGTAAGGTGAAGTAGTGAGATTTGCTTGTTCATTTTCAGCTTCCGTGCTAAACTAAGCTAACCAGCTGCTGGTTGCAGCTTTATATTGAGTGCAGAGACCTGAGAGTGATAGCAATCTTCTCATATAGCTCTCAGCAAGAAAACAAATTACCATATTTCTCATAATGTATAACTGTTCCTTTATCTGATATATGCTAGTGGGGACAGAAGACTAATTTAAATGAACACACCCAGCGAAAATGTGACATCATTGTTTGAGCTGTTATGTTTTTGGTTCATCCATAAGTGTGTGGGATTTTGTTTCTATTCTCTTATAATGCTTGAAACTAGAGTTAAATTCTTATTGCCACAATACATCTTTTTTTAAAAACATTTGTTTATTTGTATAGGGACAAGTACATACTATAACCGATGCCACACACCACAACATTTAGAGCCTAAGCTCATTTGCAGTGCCTGTCCTCAGATGGGTCTTTAAACTACATAAAACTCAACAAAGACATAAAACACAGTACAGATAAATCTTGACAGACACACCTTATTTGCTTAATTCAGTCTATACAATGAAAATATCCTTTAAAACTCTGCCTTAAGTAACACAAATTTTCCTTTCCAATCAACACAGCCTGTAAGTTTTTGAAGTGCAGACTTGTCACTCACCGTTGAAGCTTGTGTTGCGTATATACTTGAGCAGAGTCTTTCCCTCTGCAGACTCCATTTGTGGACAGACGCCAGGATGATCAGGACATAAGTCCCTCTGCATGTTGTGGAGAGCGTGGGCCATGGCGTACACTGCGTCAATCACAAACTGCACCTTCCCTTCCTGCTCATACTTGGAGTCGATCCCGATGCGCTCCTGGCCTGAGGGAAGAAGAGGAAGAGGAGGACTTACAGCCAAATGCATCATAAACCATCAGACATGATATCCTCTCAGCATCTCCAGTCTCATTTTCATTCCTCCTTTTACCGTTTTGCTGCCAGTTAGTTCAGTTTTGCCTTTGTAGCAATTACACCTAAAGGTACAATGTGGCGCAGGGAATAAGAAGACACATTTAATTCCAAAAGGGAAAATATCAAGCTGAGCTGTGAGACAAAGTGTTTGTGACAAATAAAGCAGACACAGATTGAATTACTGCACCGTATTTTACAGTAGCAGACTGCTAAAAATCAGACCTCACATTTTCCATCCTCAAGGTGATGAAGACCACCATGAACTTAAGTAACATACTCTTCTACACTGGCTTCCAGCTCTTTTACATCCTCTCCCAGTGTACTGCCCTTTTACTATGGGCTGCTGTAAAGGATTTGCCTCGTGCTGCTGAAACACCGCCTGAATACGAAATGTAAAACCTCTGTTGGGTGTCTGTCTCTGTTAAAAATTGAATTAGCTCTTTCATGCCCCTGGCAGATGAAATGATGCACTTCAAAGAGTAAATGTGAATTATAACAACAAAAATACTAGCATTACTTTTAATCATCATCACGATCGTCATAATTTTAATATTCAAACTCGCAGTAAACAAAGAGGCATCAACACGGAAAAACACAGAATACTGACAGGATTTTTTCTCCTCAGTGATGGCTGTTTATAGTTCACATGCAGAGCTCAGTGGAGCAGCAGATGATGTTAATAGGAAACACATAAGAATGTGGGAGACTTGCATAAAGTGAGGGAGGCCAAAAGCAATCTGTGGTGACATTTCAGCCCATTTCTCAGGACTTAACATACATCTCAGCCCACATATAACCTTTCTGCTTTTCAGAGCTCTGCATATGGCGCTAGAAGGACAGTCTGTGAATGCAAGAGCCTCTCTTTTGTATTTCACACTCCTAAATAGCTCAGCTTGAGGTATAAAAAGGGAGCATATAGAGACAGTTGTGCAACCATTTTCAGTCTAAGTGAAGAGAGGATAAAAGACATTTACAGGCATTTTACAGAGGGTTTGTGGGGCTCACTAAGTGGACAGGCATCTTCTGTCTTTGACGCATGATAAAAGACGGCAAACAGGAGATTACCAAGCAAATGAAATCTTTTTGCAAACAGTAATTTGTGTCACACTGCCATTACCGTCATCACATATGCAAGCACGATTAATACAACATCCCACATCACAGGCATCGTCCCCATAGATAATAAATGCAGTGCAATGCCTGTCACAACGTTGGCAGGCCTGAGTTTAGGTAATACAAGCATGCATCATTGTTAGCGATGCTACCACAGAAATGCAAATAAAGAACAGGGGCATGAACAGTATTCACTTAGCTTTCTGTCATTTTCCCTGTAATTTCCAACCTAAATTAAATGTATTCGGGCTCTGTGCAGTTAGTACACTCTGCACGGCTGTGCTGAGCTGTCAAGGTGACTGGGTTAAGAGGGAATAGAGAGAATATGGAATTTAAGAGTTACAGGACATTAGCCACGGGAGCAGACGGTCTGTAACTGTAGTATGACTAAGACACGTTGTGCATTATTATTCTAATAATAAATTCTGCCTGTCCTGCACCCGCTGGGTAGAAACACCTGGTGTTAGACTTTCTGGCTGCACTGCAGACACGAGGGGCTGAATTAAAACCCCAACAGTCTACATGCAGCTTCTAATGCGAACAAAAGGTCAACTTCACATCAACCTGACGTAGATGGTGAAAATATGCATCGTCTATTCATGTAGTACAGAAATGTTCCCACTTTGTTCATGTCAAAACTCGTGTACCTGTGCATTTACGGCTGGTGTCCTCTCTCTTGGAGGCGCTGAGGAGCCTGCAGTCAAAGTTTTCTTCCCAGAACTCAGCAAACCACACGTTCCTGCGATTGTTCTCCAGGGTGAGCCCGGTAAAGTATTCATCAAACCCTGAGAATAGAGGGAAGAGGAGGATGACTCAGTTCCGGACCAATTATAAACCAATTCAAACCTGGAGGAAATGAAGTGAAAACTTGTGTTGCAGTGTGGTTGTGGTGGCTGTGGTGTGGTGCTGCCTGCTAGGTGTTGGAAGCACACCAGCGAGCGCTAGTCTACTTCATCAAAATTTGACCATGAGGTTCCTCTTCCTCTCAAGCCCCATGGATGTTTAATCACTTCTTTCATCTAGGAAATTACATTAATTAAAAAACAGGATGCATAATAAATAACGGAGGAATTGTAAGTGGTGCAGCGGCTTGGTGCCTGAGGCTGTGAGGTCCTTTAGGTGCGAAACAGGTTTTCCTCATTTTATAAAATCCATTACAATAGAAATGGACGGAGATCATGATTTATTAGCTTAACACCAATTTCAGCAGAGCTTAGGTGCCCGTATGAAGCGTTAGCTTTACGACAGATAACTCGCTGCAGCAAGGGAAAAGGAAGCCCGCAGGCTGAAACTTGTGGGTCAGGAAACTCAGCTGGGACAAAACCACACTGTCAGATTAATGTTGCAATGTTCTTTTTACCTTTTGTTCCAGAAATACAATTCTCTGTCTTGAGAATAATCAGAATTTTTCATACTTTAAAATGCTGTTCGTCTGTGACTCCACTCTCTATTATCCAGCCGTATCAGCTGAGTCGTGGGTAGAGGTGATAATGGCTAACCAGAGCTGAATGACTCAGCTGATTTTCTTTTCAAAAGACCATCAATGATGCATGGTAGCTTAATAATATTCTTGCTGTCTCCAGAGTGTACATTTGTCCTGGCTAGACCTCCCCTAATTAAGGAAAGCTACATAAAACTCTGACTTTCAAATTTCCTCGACTGTTATGATGAGTGGTTATTAGATTATACATGCAGAGAATATTCTATTTCAGTGGTGAATTTATGTCCTTCCTGGCAAATGCACTAGTATAATTTCCTCGTTTGCCTCCTTTTTCTTGTGGGTGGATTTATTCAAGTTACAGTTTTAAAGAGAAATCCACCCTGAAGCACTTAAAAACGAGTAATGGTATTTTTTTAGAGTGTAATGATAGGAAATGTTGAAATGATTGAAAAACTTCAACGCTTAATAACAAAAATTAAGTTAAAGCTTATTCCCAAACTCATCTTTCTGTGTCCTTTCAACAGTGATACAGCAGAGGACTTAGGTACCAATTTCTCCAGAGACAGCAAGCAGAGACTGGCGACTTTTCAAAATTTTTAAAGCAATTAAGTAAACACCTTAGTAATAAATATTTGTGTGACAGCAAAAACAATTTAATTGGTTGTAAACGCCATCTAAAGCAGCAACTTTGTCCAAAACTGACTTTAGCCCAGTCATAAACAACCCACAGCCAAATACAACAGCAAGGTCAAACTTGTCCTCTGAGGATTGTTGCAAGTCAATCTGAGAAATTGTGAGTACATGAAAAGGGCAGATGGGACTATATCATCACAAAATATCTCTTTCAGATCACTCAATGTCACAGATGTTTGTGTATCCAAAGATGGTAAGGGTTTTTCAAGGGTGCAAATATTCTTTAGGTCTTTTTTAAGTAAGTCAGTGATGAAATATTTAAAAATGTATGCTGGAAAAAAGAAGCATTGTGGATTTCAAGTGTTTTTCTGGGGGCCATGAATGTAAAGTTCTTGAGTAATGTGTTTTTATCGAGGCATTTTACCAGTTATGAATTCTTAAATATTTCAAAATGGCTTATTTATGTGATTTTATCATGGATCTTATTGCCTCTTTTTATTGAATCTAATAAAACCACAATCTTCTTATTAAAGTTTATCTTAGCCATTATAATTTTAAGACAATTGCTATTTGTGAATATAGCTTTAAAGTGTTTTTTTAAGGCAAAGCTTCTCTGTAATATACCACATTACATAGGCACATTCTGGATTGAGTCCCCCCCATATACTTACTCTATTTAAATGTTCTCTGCAATGATGATCCTGCAGGCTACAAGCCAAAACGTTATATCTGCCAATGAAGTTCTTGTTCATGCAACATGTGTGAATATTTTGGTCTTCCTTTTTAGACTTCTTTTGTCTTCCATGAACTTTGAAAGTAGGTGGAGTTGAGCCAGACAACTCTTTGCTCCTGACATGTAAATACTAAGATATGTTTTGCTCTTAAAGCTCTTAAAACTTCTCTTAACAATAATTTTATACTAACAAGGGGTGAAATGACTATTCTTTATATAAAGGGGTTTAGCTGAAGTGATGAACCCACAAAGAAATATCACCCGACTCATAGTTACTGTATATTCCTGAATCTGGAAAATAAAGCAACTTTTTAACTAATTATTTTGGTTTTGTAGCCTGAAAACGTCTTGTTTTGATTGAGTCTAACTGATCTCATCTGCTCCGTCTCCAGGCTCAGCAGGCAGATTTTTTAACAAACAAGCTCTCTACACAATCCAACACCTAGCAGCAGACAAAGTTAGCAACTAGCTGGCTAAAACAGTGAGGATTTTAATGTTAACAGCTTTAGGTAGCAGTTTTTATTATATATTATCTTGGTAGACATCAAAAACAGAGCTCAAAGGAGACTCACTACTAAATAAACATTTTCCAGGTTTTCCAGAGCCACAACTCTAAATGACTGGCAATATTTAAATTTTCCGCAGTTGGAAAAAAAAAAAAGAAGAAAACAAATAAACACGAATGTTTAAAGCAGCTGTAAGCAATATGTACACATTAGTATTGAATCTAATTGACCGACAAAAGCTCAAAGGAGAATTAATATTAGACTTGAATTAATTTGATGGCCAAAAACATGACTCCAAATTAATTCTAATGTTTCTCCATTATTGCTGGTTGTGTAAATAAACATCTATTTGCTCACAAGTCTTTCATATCAACTTAAAATATGTCTGTGTTTGTTTCATTGCCAGCAAGATTTCATTTTTATTTGTTCTCATTTTTTTTCGCCTGTAAGTAATTACACACATAATTAGGCAAAAGACCTTTAAAAGGCAATTACTCCCAACAAACAGTACGGAGGAAAGAAACACAGTAACACAACATGTGGCGAAGCGTGCAGTGTATGTCTCGGTGTGTGCATACCTTCAATAGAGGAGCGTTTGGGCAGTATAGTTACTGCTCCCACTGCGACGTCCTCGAGCTGGTGGATCGGGCTGCTCTTGGCACCCCAGCTGTCAGATCCAATCCACAGGAAATGGCCCACCCGATTGGCCCTCTTGGTGGCATTGAGAACTCCCCTGCAAGGACATTTGTGTGTGAATTTGGAGAGAGCACAGGAGGAGTGTGAAAATATCTATTACACAAAGGCACAGGTAGCTTTAGGGAACTGTTTGGACATAACAGCTCATGGTCAAGTACATTTCAGTTTATTGCATTAAAGGTGAGAGGGAAAGCGAGAGAAACTATTGCTATTTTGTGTTAGCTGGTGTATGTTTTATGTTATGTTGAGCCAAGATGTTATTTTTATCTTTTATAAAAAGACAGACGAAGGAGTTACTGTCATTGATGTGCATGTCTCCCACTCATCTTCTCTTTTTGTTTACATTTCACTAATACATCCATTCCTGGATTATTCATTCTAAATTTACAGGTACTTAATATTTGATTATGTGTTTCTTCGCAACATTCCCCATGGGCCATTGTAAATGAAACATCTCTGTTGCTTTGTTGTGATCCGTATTTCCACTTCTCCTCTGAGGCTTGTTTGTGTTTGTGTTGTCGGAGGTATGTTTGTGTAGCTTGCATGGTAAATCCATGCCTCTAGCCTGTCTTCAGGAGCTGCTACTCAGAGATTAAAGACCTCTGCAAGTCATCAACGCGTCTGAGCAACATGGAGAAGCCAGAATGAGCAGCGCTCCTCACCGTATGTCTTCTTCACTGGCAAAGATGATGACTGCCCGCGAGTGCTGTGTTTCCAGCAGCTGTTGGATGGCTTTGTCATAATCCTCCAGCTTGGGGTTGTGAGGAATTTTCAAGGACTGGGCGATGCAGATTCCACCTTTTTAATGGGAGAGGAGTAAGAAATGATAAGGCTTTTGAGATGATCTCATCCATTCACTGACTCTCACACAAACATGTACGCACACACAAAAGCCTGAGGGTCACAATAGCTGCTTTTTTTTTTTTCGAGGGAAATGAAAAAAAATTTGAACACAATAGTGAGTCCTTGATGATGCTGTCATGCTCGCTATACAGTCTAAATAATGAGTCTTTCAGTGTATACATTTACATTTTGGCACTGATGTGAAAACCACAGCAGCATGCAATATAACTCTCTAAGCGCGTCCTCCGACTGAGCACCAGAATCATTTCCCAGATTGAGACATTTATAAACGTATCAGCTAGAACAAATGCAATGGTCCACTTTAATGTGGGACATAAAGCTGCATATTTAAAATCCAGCAGCCTGCCACAGACATTTTATTTTCAGCCTTTGTCAAACACATCTTGTTGGACCCTGAACCAATCAGATATCGCAGCTTGCAATTACAAACAATGAGGACTTTATTACTGACAACAAATCATTGTCAGACAGGTCACCACTAATGAGATTGTACAGGATGAAGTGTACTGATTGCTTCCGTTACGTTGCTAAATAGTTGCCAGATATTTGGTGCAGTATATCATTACAACCGGCTCTTAGCAATTTGTCAGATATTGTTATCTTCAGGGTTACAGTACATTCAACAGCTCATTATCTCACAGAGAAACAAAATTATATCTTTCATAAAAATATAATACAGAGTTTTGCTTCTCTCTCGTATGATAATTATAGGTGTGGAGGACAAGCTAACCTTTGAGGCACAGTGGATGAACAGATAATATGATAACCTGAGCGACAGAAACCCTGAACTACTGTAGGCCTAAACTTGAGGCAGCAGTCTGTGTCCCGAGTCAACAGCGAAGCTCTACCCAAACCAATTAAAATTTCTCCAACTCAAGCATTTTAATAGCTTACCCAATAACCTTTCAGCTTGAGTTTCCCTGAATAGACAGAGAAATGGAAGGAATCTCCTAATTGCCAGTCTCCTCAGGCTCATTACTTTGATACTAACAGCTTTTAGATGGCAGATCACACATCTCCAGTCGCGGTTTACTGTGGCATTTCTAAAGGCAGAAAATAGCAAAATGACAACTGCTGAACCTCCTCTTAACTATTCATTTTTCAAGTATCAGCCGGCAGAATTAGGAGTGTTTCTCCATCCTAGAAAATATCCTGAACGTGTCAAAAGACCTCCGGG
>JAQFJB010000002.1:17338388-17351538 GCA_029874875.1 Naso minor | reverse complement strand
GAACATTTATGCACTTTATTTTCATACTTTCAACTTTCAACTGTTTTAAAATTCAACTGTTTCAGCTTGTCCAGTTATGGTGCAAGAGTGCACTTAAATTTCACTTTTCATTTTGAAAATATGACAGTTAGTGGTTTGATAATTTTCCAATACTTTTCAAATAAACTGGAAAGGAAATTTTGAATTAAATTGTTTTGACTCGATTTGTCAGTTAGTTTATCAGTATAATGAGATGTGATGTATGAAGACTACCCAGCTCGTACACAGTAACTTGCATCCAGTTTTACATTTTCAGTGAACTATTTTGAATATCGTAAAATATCGCAATATGCGCTGTATTGCAATGTACTGTGACCCATGTATCGTGATGCATATCTTATTGTGAAGTTCTAGCCAATGCCCAGCCCTACCATGTAGTTCTGACATGTTCACATCGATTTGACAAAAATATGACAGTTTAAAAAAGTAACAATGCAACACATTTTTCACCACAACTCTGCAAAAACAAAAAGCTCTCGATGGAAAATCTTTACTAAGTCCCCTTACTTGCCTTTCTGTGGAGCTTTCAACCACAACTCAAGGTCTTTCTCAGTGGATGCTCATGAATGGAACTTGAATTACAAAGTGACAAAACGGATCAAGTTCCACTGTAAGCATGTTTTTAAACTTTTAATTACATCTTCTGGCTTTCAACTCTTTGAACAAAGGGTTCATAATGTGACCAAAGTTCCTTACTCAGGTTAAAAGGTTGTTAATAAGTGGACCATAAGCTAATGTTTTTTTGCTTGCAGCGTACATTTCTGGGATCAAGTATGAACTTAAATACTCACCTCATTTGATGTTTTTGTTGGGCAACTTAATTACCACTTAGCTAATCACCACTATTAATCAGCAACTGACACATATTATCAACTGAACCATGGACATGCAGATTAAAAAAAAAAAAAAAGGTATAGGAACATTCCTACTTCACTTTTAGTCTGACTGCACTTTCACTCATTTCATACAAGCTAGAGAACGGGATCAATCTATCTGACTGCAATCACGTTTTTCACATGAGCTCTATCAGTGCCAAATCATGAAAGACCCACTATAAAGACCATCAGATGATAAAGAGATCTATTATTAGGATGTTCACAATGCTGCCTGATAAAGTCCTTAACATGTCATCAGCAACTGTGCTTGAGGTTTTGCAACTGCAATCACAGCTGGCTGCATGTCTGGGATCAAAATGGCTACCTCCAGACAGGTGGATGCACAAGCAGGAGCAGACATCATTTTCTCTTGAACCCTGTGCAGTACCTCATCACACAGTCTAATCTGAGCACTGTATGAATGCCATCCATTTCTGTTAGAGTGATCAAAAGCAGCCGGACACTGGGGAAACACAGGAATGAGGACACAGCAGCTCGCTGATGGGATTGCTTCAACTCACAGAGTGTGAGTTATAGCTTTGACCCACAACTCAAAGGGGGTCAACCGCTCAAAGCTGACAAATTGAGGAGCAGAGGAGGAGGTCAAGCTCAAGACAACTCAATATATTTCAAACCAACCCCACAAAAAAAAAAAAAAAAAACACAGACCACAAAATCAGGAAACACAAAGTCTGTGATAAAATTAAGCAAATCCACAGGGGAAGAGTGCTGCGAAGTCACATGTTAAATCACTTCAGGCCTGCCTAAATTAAGTGTAGTAGGTCAAAAAGCGAATACAGCAAAGCAATGGAAAGAAACAGAAACAGCGATTTGCATTTAAAGACTCTCCTTTCCAAAAGTGAAGCACCCTCAGTAAAATGAACATTTCATAGGGGATGCATCTTAACAGAGCTTCTGGGGTAATACCACGGCGTCAAAAGGGGTTATATAGAAGGTTTGTTGAATCAAGTCCCATTTTCGCACCAGGTGAGACAGAAAGCTGCTTGAAATATTTGTATTATCTCTGGAGCTCCTTGCTGCAGGGAACCATTTAGGATGGCAATGTCTTTTCACTTTGCACGAGGCTTCTACCTTGTTGATATAATTTCTCGCCTTATTATTCCCCAGGAATCTACACCTCCTTGCAGCACAAATATTAACGTTAGCAGCCTGCGCTTTTTTAATTATCACTTTGACCTCCAGGCAACAAAAGTGCTACATCTTGATTGAGAAAATAAAGAGGTTTAGGGATTAAACCAGCTGGAATTACAATGCAAGGAAATGATGACTAACTAATATCGACTAGAATCTAACACCTTTGTCCCAATCTTTTTTTATGACTTAAGTGAATTCAATTGAAATCAATTTAATTGGACTATTTCTTTATCAATAAAGTGTAAAAGTTTAGTTTCTCCACTTGAGTCAGAGTTGCATGATTGACCGTCAGAATGGTTTCAGCTTAATAAGATCTTACTGCAACAAATGGCAGCAGATCTGAATGTCTTTAGTGATTATGCAGAGATAATCAGGGTGGGAGAATGGATATTTGATCAACAGTTTGGAATCATTTTCTGTAAATGATTATCTTGGAATGAGTTGGGGATTATGTTCTCATAATCCTTTTTCATTATCTGTATTAGAAATTTGCCCATTTTACAGTTGCACTTGATACATTTGATACTTGCAATTACCCTGTTTTCATCAAGAGACTTTAAATCACATATTCACAAAAACTGAGATTATCAGTATTTAGGTACAGAATAGAATTTCTTGACGTTTGATGTTTCTACAGAGGTTTCGAACAAAGCTTCAAAATCCCCTCAACAGCTGATAAGTCCGCTTTTTTAATCCAATACCTTGAAAAATAAACTTTGACCTCTGCCTTTGCTGTGTATCAGCTCCAGATCAGGGCAGAGTGGTTTGACTCCTGGTGTTTATTTCTCCAGAAGCTCTGGTCTGCCCTTTACTAGGTGCAATCACCATCAGCACCAACTGTCTGCCTGATCCCTCGCCCTTCCCATCAAACCTACACAATATTCAGAACCTCATGATACGACATCAAATGTCGATTTAGACCTTGAATGTTATGATCTAAGCTCAAAACCAGTATTATAATAACATTGTTGTGTTGCTTTCAGTATTAGCATATTAGTATCCTCCAATAATAATAATGATAATAATAATAATAATAATGTAGTTTTCTTTATGTCCTGATATCTCTATGTCTTAAACCGTCTCATGTCTCCGTAATGTGAGGTGGCAACAATTGTCCTTTGTCCATTTGAAATGTTTATTGCACCGATAAAAACAAGACACTTTAAATCTATAAGGTGTGAAATATAGCATCACACATGGCAACATGGTCTCTGTTCCAGCGCCGACAAGGTGAAAGTGTGGTGCCAAAGCCTGCAGGCAGTCTGTATTAACAGCAGCTACAATGACCATGAACTGATCATGAGCAACTGAATTCAAGCGAAGAAAGAATGATTAACAATGCCCCTTTTCAGTATCACAATTACCCAAAGCTGATGTCTGGCACCTGTCATCTGCAGTATAGATCAAAGTTAGGATTGCTGAGGGTAATCGCCTGGCTTGCTCTTGAATGTATCAGGGCTGACAGGATCAATGGAGAGAAAACACAGAGGTCTGTTATAGGGGACACTGTTTTATTGATTCACCACCACAAAGTGCCGTGGCCGCCCTGAATAAAAATCTGTTGCTGAAATCTAAAGAAGGTAAAGGAAAAAAGAAGGCAGGGGTAGCAGGTGGGGGAAGGGTGGTGATCTGCTTATTGACATTAAATGGGAATTTCAACCCGGGTGTTTAAGAGGAGAGGTGACTATGCGAGGTTGTGTAAAGGTTAGACACGTTCACAGTGAGCGGGAATGCCAGGTGAAGTTAATTAGAGTGCCTTGGCCTTTCAGTCACATTTTCACATACAGCAGCCTACAAGCACCATGGGCAGCTCTAAAGAAAGGTGAGAGGCTGTAATGTTTGTGCTTTAACTGTCCTGCTCTGCTAATGCAAGGGTGATGATTCTGACTAGCTGAGAGCAATTCTTACAGATGTAGCTCGCTGTGCTACTCTGCTCTGTCTTTCTCTCATATGCTCAATGCAAAAAGAAATGTTAATTGAAGAAAAAAAGACAGCATATGGCTCAACATGGCTCTCGGTTGGGGTAATGGCAACCATCTATCCTTGGCATCTGAGAAGAGGAAAATCTGCAGATATGAGAAGACAGGCTGTCTCCACAGAAAACAGAGGGATATGACAGTTCACGGGTTCTTAGACAAAAACTTAGACAAATTTCAAAGGCCTTCTTTCAAACACAGGGAATTTCCCAACAAAAGGCAGCACTGAGTTGACACCATCAGTGTCAAAAATTAGGCACAGAGAACTAGAATGCTGTCCAGACTGTGTTTGGTACCCATTAATCCAAGAACAACGTTCAAAAGCAGAGCTGCACATGAACTGTGAGTGGCAGAGCTGAAATGTTTCCCATGAATGGCTCTAACTGGAGCGAGGCTGGCCAGGCAGTTTCTCTTGCAGGAATCCCTGTGCCTCTATTTGCTGCATGATTAGCTTCTAAGTATATCTTGACATCAGCTCAAATCGGTTGTTTGCAACAATCTCCAGGGTGACAGCGGAAATGACAGCAGGCTCCGACAGACCCAAGTCTAACCCCATGCTGTCTGTGGCCGGACGCCAATGCACAGATTGTCCTCGTGACACCAGCACAATGACATTCACACACAAATGCTAAATATGATCCTATGAACCGGCCAAGGGGCTATTTTGAAAGCAATTCAAAAACCAGACAACCTACCCATAATGGAATAAATATTTGCTCACAAAAAATATTCCTGGGCAGAAGATTTATCTGTAGCTCTGTTGCCTGGCATTATAAACCAGTAACGGTCGATATCCTATAAACAAAATAATTCACTACGATGAACAGGCCTATAAAGATACTAAGCACTTATCAAGTTTTACATCTTTTCTGCTAAATCAAAGCCCAGCAGCTCTGCGACAAGGGGGGGATGAGACAGCCATTGGTTTGTATTCAGTCAACGGTGCCATTTGTTAGCAGGGCAGAGGTAATGACTGTGTCCAAACATGCAACCTCAGGCTCGGCTTTTGTAATCTCTCTTCACCAGAGCAAGGCACTGCCAACACAGCCGAGGAGGCAGGGAAGAGGGCTGGGAGAAACCGACAGCTTTCCCTCCCTTTCTCTGTTACTCGCTCCCCCTCTCTTCCTGCCCATCTGTGTCTCTCACTCTCACTCAAACTCTCCTTTTGTGAAGGCTGTGTTTTCACATTGTGCCCTCACACAACCTGTGACTTTCAGCCTCGCTCCGTTGTTCTCCGCCCCTCTGTGTGTTTCATCCCCATCGGAGAAAGACAAGTGGGTCTCATCTTCCTGTGTGTCTCTCCCTCCCTCCCTGTCATCTGTCTGCATGCAGACACGCCCACACAGATGATCAGTAGCAGACACTTCCTGCCCAGAGAGGTCCTCATGCTGCCAGTTTTCCCCTAAGCCGAGACAATCTGCCCTCAGTCATTTGCTTGCATGCCACCAGAATTTTCTCGCAATTCTTGGTCTTTCTCTTTTCTTTTCTCCTGCATTTTCTTAACACTTTTTATTCAAACCCTCGCTCCTAAAAGTACACCAAGGTACGACTAATTTGCATCAGCAAATACATCTAGTCGGAAATGTAATGCCAGCGGAATTATGTTTTTAAGTTATTGTAATCAACAATGTATCTGCAAACTGCTCTCTGTAGTGAACAGTTTGCATACACATTGCTGGTCGTTGTGCTTGGCATGCTAATGCAATCATATCTGTAAAGGCTCTGTTGGTGCACTTCAATGATTTTTCCTTAAATACTCATTTGTGGCAACTAAAGCATGATTATTATTTTTATGTTTAGGTTTCAGAGACTCGAAGCACTACATTTAACTAGTGTGAATACCTTTTTTCGGCTACATGGGGAGAGCCGATCAACCTGTAAACCTGTAAAATTAACGTGTTATCACCTTATAAATAAGATATAGCAAATATGTTAGCAAATCGTCGCTTATCTACACATCCAACTAACATTGAGCAACTTCTCCATTTACTTGGAGCCTTGTTTTGGGCCACCCAGAGAATGTAAATTGATTTTTTCCAATATTTTAACAAAATGGATAATTCCCTAAAGGTGTTTTAGATGCCTAAACTAAACAAGATGTGGGATGCAGGATCTCCAGACTTCAGAATCAAAGATTCCCAAAGATCTTCCGAATACCCAACCATCAACCCTGATGCAGTCCCTACCTCCTGCTGCACACTATGTCAAATTTGATGTATTGACTGTGTCATGATAACACCTACTGAATTGCAGGCTATGACACCAGACAATGAAATGTCTTTCACGTGCGTCGCATTAGCGTGCATCATAGATGTACGCCATTATATCGGCAGATAAAAACAATGAAGCTAAACGAGAACTGAGCCCTTGGAATAGTAGCATTTACTGTGTGGAATAAATTTCGAAGAAGAGGAAGAGGAGGAGAATGTGGACGCGGTCAAAGCGACAGTAAAGAGGCCAACTTGGGATGGCAATTTCGTAAAGAGAGCCTGAGGTAAGTATTTTTTTAGCATGCACTCTCTCTGTTTGTTTGATTAGGGAACGGTATCGCATGGATCAGCGCTTCACGTTCTTATTGGCGGTTTAGTAGAAGCGGGATGCTGCAGCTGTCACATCGTGTAAATAATCATCCTGAATTTTTGACGCTGTCCGAAGTTTGTCTCAGGCTATCTTTGGTCACAAGACAAGGACAACAGCTTTCAGTTACCCTCTCTCACTAAGTGACGTAGGACCAACAACTTGGAGCCACGGCCAAAGATATTTCTATGTTTAGTGATCTTTCGTCTGGGACAATCAAAAATCGCACAGTGTAGGGGGCTTAAGACTTGTCTACTGTGTAGGGATTTCACAGTTCCTGGACTGGAAAAACATTGCTAATGAAAATTTAACCCCATACAAGAAATCTGTTTCCCCAATATCTTGCTTAAAAAAGGAAAACTAGATGTGTTTTGCAGTAGAAATTTCTGTTTAATTCTCTCTCGCTTAAGCTTCTCACCAAGACCAACCTCTCACATCACACTCCCACTACATCTCTCCACCATTTTACAGCCAGTTATTCTACAAGGACCTTACCTGAATAGTGTTTAACCAGTCTGGATGTTTACTGCATTTTCCAGCAGCATTTTTTCTGCAGGATTCACAAACACCACCCTTTCAGAGTTGCCCACACCGCTGAACTAGCCTTGGTGTTACATGACAGAAAGTTAGGCTTTCATAATCCTTTATCTAACGCGACCTTCCACCGTCTCCTTCTTTCCGCCCACTTCTCTTTTTCCCAGTCGATTTCCTCACCCTCCGTCTCTCCCGCTCGCTCCATGCCAGTCCCCTGGGTGGCTCTCGTGCTCTGTGCTGGGCCTGAGCTCTTGCATGGCTGCCCTGCCAGAGTGTATTTTAAGACAACCAGCATGTTCCTCCATGGGTATAGAGGCTAGGTATGACTCACAAATCAGATATTTGACCAGGAGAGCAACACAGTAGAGTAGAGCCTAAGCGTGGGAGGAAAGTGTGGACAGCTCACAAAGGGAACCTGACTGACCTCCATCTTTCCATCTGGTAAACAGACTGCTATTTCAACTCTATGGGTATTTAAAAGAAATGATCATTTCCCAACACCAAAAAGCTCTCAAACCCTCATCAAGAAGAGTCTGCACCAATGAAGGGCTCAGCATCTATGTGGTGTAGTGTGAAGGTGTAATTCTGCTGTTGGAAATATATGTCATAATTGGAGCCTACTGACTTAAGGATCTTGCTTTTGAAGCTGGTGTTACAATCGAGTTTTTATGTTGTCACTCACGAGAGTTATTTTGTACAGATGCAGTTTCTCTTTGTGTCATTTGGTAAAGCTTTTGACTTACGCTTCACACAAAGCGAGGCTCTGCAGAGAACAATGCAGTTCAGCAGAGCTACCTTGATCAGAGTGGCTGGGCTGTGTTCTCTCTCCAGGTGCGACAAAACCTCACAGAGTCACGGTAAGAATAAAACATAGCCTGCAGCTTTATGACTAAGTGTTATCAAATATATTCCTTTATATCCACAGAGTCTCACATTACAGATGGCTGTATTGATTTTTCCTGACTGCAAAGTACACTGGACGCGGCTTTGTTTTCTCTATTTTCTTCTTTACAGTCTCATGATAACTTTATTTTCTTTCTCAGAGAAATATGAAATATCAATAATGCAATACAGACATATACATGCCATTGTCACTTAAGCAAGAGAAAAGCTAGAATATTCTTTCCATGCATACAAATGTCTGTGTTTGAGTTTTGCTGTGTGCAACATCTTTACATCTCTGCTCTGCTTCACTGCTCTGTCCAGTCCTAATGTGGCTCTGGCAAATTATTCACCACAGAGTGAACATAGGTGCATCTTTTTCCCCACATACACCTGGAGCTTGCAGGATCTAACACATTCATTGCCAGTTGTGCACCTGCAACACTCTGACCTGCATCCAAATGATTCCCTCTGTACTATCCCCCATCTCTCCCTGTATAGCTCTCCCTTCAGACTCGACGGAGCGTCATCACCAGGCCCATTTCTCCCCTAATAGCGCAGACAATGCGGGTGAGCCTCCTCGATCTTATCTTTCCTCTCTGTCTGCTCCTCACAAAGAATTCTTTAGCAGGGCCATGTAATTACGTACTGATCACAGCAGTGGAAAATATCACAGATATCCTATTCCTTCTGTTAGTATGTCAGAGCCCCTACTTGATGCCATGCACTTGAGATATATGTACCGGCTTAGAACAGAATGTTTTAATAGACAGTTATCCGCTTGCTTGGCATCGCCTCCGGTGCTGCCTTGAACCTCTCCCAGAGCTGAGATTATAGTATCTTATCAGCAACACCTGCATTCACAACACACACCGAAACCACTGTAAGAGCGTATGGATCTGTGTATGTTAAGAGAGGTTGCGAATGTGAACAAGAATGTGCTTATGAATACACTTTTCTGCAATAGTTTAACAAAAGTATCTGAATCGCTTAAAGTGTTATAATGAATGCAATTTTGTTTTCTGAGATTATACTATGCATTGCGGCGTCTGCAATGATTTTCTGCAGGAGGTGTTTGAAGATGAATGTATGCATCCATAGTATAATTTACAAACAGTTGATGTTCTTAAGTCAAAGGATGTAGGCTGAATAAGCGGCTTAAACTGCCACTCACGGTCAGATATTTCGCAAGGCTTTACAAAAACTGGCATAACAACAAAGAACATTAAAATCTATAAAAAGGCATAAAGAGAAGAAAACACATTTGCACAAAAAGTAAAGTGGAGAATCAAAATGAACAAACAAATACAGAGGCAGACGAAACATTCAGAATATAGCAGCATTAAACTACGAGTGGCAAGCAAAAACATCCGCATATAAAGCTGGTAATAAAAGAGATTTGAAAGACAACCTTGAGTATGTTTAAAAAAAGTCTTCAAGGTAAGGTGCCTCACGGTCAACTACAGGACTTTAATTCCCTAAGTTTAGCTGCCAGGAAAGACCTTCCTCCAAGGCTTTATTCAAATCACTCCTCCTTCTTTGGGATTGGCAGACTCTAACTGGCCCTCATGTTAACCATCTGTAACCCGAAGCATCAAAATGCTCAAACTTGTTTGTGGAAGTACACAGCAATAGCCTGGGAGGCTCAGTTGAGGTCAATAAAGTCCCTGCAGTCTCTACGTCCTAATGGCAAAAAGCACAGTCACTTTTCCTCTTTTGTCAAAACAGGGCACAGTCACACTCAGCCTGAGGATCAAAGAATGACTCAGAAGGAAGAGAAAGTTCTGCTGGGAGTCAGACCACAGCTGAATGTTTTCAATAAGTACAAACTTTCGTTTTTGCACAGCAAATTTGACAGTTATTCCTTGATTCTTAATGAGATCAGGGTGTCAAAAGGAGATTAATCTTGCAGCCAAAGAGCTGATGCAAATATTAAGGATGTATAGGCTCTAAATGGTTAGAATTCTGACTGTTGCATTTTAATGACTTGGAGGCTTGAGGCAAGAACACTAGAAAGTGAAAAGTTCAAAATGTCTGACAAGATATGGTCCCAGTTAGTTATGTAAATTATAGTCTCTCTGTTTAGTAGAGCTTGAGTCAGTCCACCACTTTGGTCCAGACTGAAATATTTCAACAGCTATTGAATGAGTTGTTATGAAATTTTGTACAGAAATACATGATGCCCAGATGATACATTTTACTAACCTGGTGATAGCCTGACATCGCTTCTAGTGCAACCATCAGGACATGATTTTCATTTTTCAAGTAAAATATTTCAAAATCTAGAGAATGGCTTACCATGAAATTTTGTCTGGACTTTCTTTGTCTACAGGAAATGAATGCTAATGACCTGCTGATCCCCTGACCCTTGCTACAGCGCCACCATGAGGCAAACATTTATGATTTTGGGTCAACAATTGGATGGATTGCTGTGAAATTCACTATAGTAAAAAGACTCATGTAGCATGTCCCCTTCAGGATGAATCACTCTGTAACGACTTTCATGTAGCACTATCATTAAGTCAAAAGTTTACTGCAATATGTCGAATACTTCAGTTAATGACTACATAACTGCAAGATTAATGACACTGCCTTCAGCCACAGCTGTTGCGTGTATCTGGTGCCAATTCACAAATGTTAAACTAAAGATAGTAAACTTGGTAAGCAATACAAACAACACCACCATGTTAGCACTGTCACAAGCACATTAGCATTACAGCCTCACAGAGCATTATGACTGACGACACTTAGTGTTAGATACTAATATGGTTTTAAGGCTTTCCTATTGGTTTAATTAAATTACAGTAGACTGGAATTTGGGCTCCTCATTACTTAAAATATAAATTGCACTTTAAAAAGGCATTTCAGTGGTTTTGCAGGTTTAAGCTCATTTACTACAAATTATGTGCACTTTACATGACGGCTAACCATCTAGAAAACTATGCTGTTGCATTTAAAAAAGGTAAGGCAGGTCTTAATACATTGGAGGAAACTTGTTGAGATGCTAGTTCATCACAGTAAACATCTGGTCTGCGCCAACTTTAGTCAAAGTGACATTATAGTTACATGGTAACACAGCACAGATACTCCAAATAATATACATACTATGTTACCACACAATGATAATGTGACGTTAGGCAGACACTTTGGTTTGGTCATTTGAGGGAATCTGTTACACTAGTGCTACTACTAGTGGTCAACATTACGCTCTTTTGCAGTGAAGTGTAAGTGAGCAAAGAGGTATAAAGAAAGGTAGCTGTTATACAAAGCTTATTAAAGCTCTGTATGTCTGCTATCTTCCCACCCTGCGGCTGACTGTGATAAAAAAATGAACCTGTGACCAGTCTCGACCTGGACACCCATGGTTTCTGTGCTGCTGGTGTAGTGCATCACTGAGGGCATCTGACCTGGAACACACTGGCTCCGCCGCACAGCCAGAACAATGGACAATTGTCCAGCGAGCATGAGAAGCTTCTTCCAGTGCTGCACTGAATAACCTGCCAACTCTGAGAGAACTGGACACAGTCTTTCAGATAGAGCTATTCTGTGCAAACAGACTCGTTCTCACTGAGATCATGATTCATCAGAGCAAGTGTCTCGGCTAATGGATCGAGGAGATTTGTGTGGAATGTGTTTTTGAGACACGCACATTTCACAAAACTTCCACTCGCAGTGAGATAAAGTGTCAGAAGGCAGCACGCTGACATGTAGTTCAGAGCCAGAATCAGAGATGCGCAACAGACGCCAGATCAGACAATTACCCTCAGACAAGTTAACCAGCCGAAACAGGAACGGGCTCAGCCGAATACAATGGAAATGTCACATGCCACTATGGAAGGGTGATGTTTATTTTCAACAAGAGCACTAACATGCATCTTTCTCTCAAAACAGCTTCTGTGCATCTCAAGTCAACCAATAACACAATATGTCAAACGAGCGAAATAAGACGAACACAATACTTTGAACAAAGAAGGTCTGAATTCCTGCCTTTCAAACTTGTTGATTCGTGGATCATCCAATATATAATGCATGAAACATTCTCATGCAAGTTTTTCATATGTGAGATACGTAAAGTACAGACTTTATATACACATTGTGTCTTATAAACTTATAACCTTCATCATCAGAGATGTGAGTCAAGTGCCAGTATAAAATAGGATAAATGCTTCCAAGCACTATTATTGAAATACAATAGCAAGCATTATGTGAACTGCATATGGCCTAGACAGATAAATTTAACATTATCAACAAAGCACAACTGATACAGGAAAACATATCAGTCTAAAGCCGTTTAAAGCCACTCATGCTATGAAACAGAGTGAATGCAATCAGGGGCCTTGTAAGTATTTATTTATTTATTTTATTTTTTTTAATTCCTTCAGAGCATATTTAAAATCATAACCTCTGTGTTGATGGATTCTTAAAAATAAAAAGGTGTGATGTGTTTACACCTGTGCACAGGAGCTGAAAAATTGCTTGAGCACTGTAAATGCAGGGTTATTGCCCCCTAAAACACACACACACACACACACACACACACATTTTTATTACTGAAAAGGACATTGCATTAACATAAACTTAGACCCTGGGGGAGCATTATACCCAATCCTTTCACCAAACTTAAAGAAGAATTTCGGTTTTTAGCACATTAAGCCCTGTCATAAGGTTATTTCCGATCATATGCAATGGTCAGCAGCAACATTATTAAGAACAGTGCAGTCTTGAGAGTGCGAGCTCATTGCTGACATCACTGCTAGCTTTCACAACAGTTTGGCATGGGCACTGAGACAATTATTTAAAACCCACAATAAATGCTCGTTTTCAAAGACAAGAAACTCACCGAGTGGTCAACAGAATGTAGGGTTGGGCAATATATCGATATATTTTCAAATGAGATACAGGACGAGACAACATTGTTTCTGTCGCTATTCTGTTTACATGTTCTTTATTTGTACAGTTGTGTGTATTTTGTTTTCATGTTACTTATTTTATTTATGGAGCAACTTATTTTATGTATACTAGTACTTCATTTTCGTGTCATTTTTTACGTACATGTTGATATTGTGCAGCTGTGTGACATTTTAGCATTTGGCACATGTGGCTTTGTCTTAG
>JAQFJB010000002.1:17288707-17304737 GCA_029874875.1 Naso minor | reverse complement strand
ATTTTGAGATTAAAATCTATAAAAGTGACTATATCTTGGTTATGTATTTTGTGGAGTTGTGTTCTTACATTGTCCCAAAAATCCAATGTTTAAACCAAGAGAAGGCAATTTTCTGAAAAGTAATGCAGCTTTAAATTTTATTGCCTGTCGCTTACTTTCAGGGTAACAGCAGATTTGGAGGAAGTAAGGTGAGTGGAACTCAATATAAAAAATAAAAATAAAAAATACATTACATCACCTGTCAAGAGTGCTTTTAACTTTGCTAATTTAAGTATTTTACACTAATAACGCTGGAATGGAAGGCTTTCACTGGTATTGGAGTATTTTAACATTGCTATTTTGACTTAAGTGAGGGATATGAATAGTTCTCCCACCCACAGGGCTAAAAGTAAAACTGACACACACAAAGTAAGGTGCTCTGCTTTAGACATCCTTTCAGAAAAGAAGCCCCTCATTTCCATGTGTGGAGCACTTAGTGGAATTGAAAAATATGTATTTCAAAAGCTTTGCTACGAATTCAGTCAAAATACAATATTTTCCCTCCTGTGCAGGCATCTGCCTTTGAAGCGGGAGGCAAAGTTGGGAATGGTTCCAGAAGACCAACTCTCCATTTTGCTAGCTTCAGCACTCAATAGCTCCATGATTAAAGCCAGTCTATTTTATTGATTGAAAAGGAAGGAGAGAAAACCCACAACCTTTCTGCTCTTCAGTCTTCGCTTCTCCATCTGTAAAAGTGGTGGAACAGCCTCCCTTGACCATGTCCAGGCAATTAGGGTGGAGCGGGCCTCTCCTGTTGCACTCAGTGACTTCGGCCATGCTCTGTTACCTCATCTCATCAGCTGGGAAAGTATTTGTGCTTGTAGCTCCAGAGAAGGCGGCCACGAGTTAAATTGAGTTACCTGTTCAGAGATGGTTTCATTTTCCACGGATGGCCCCGGAGATCCTTGATGGAACTGCTAACTGCTCATCACCCTTCATGTCCCCGGGTGTCTGTCTGAGTGGAGAGAAGCGACACGGTGACAGCGACGTGGCTCAGGTGGTGAAGACAGCTGGCTGCAGGATCCATCACACTATTTCAACTGTGGAGCGCAGTGAGATAAACCTGCTCCGCATAAGACACTGACGTTTTCATCACTCATCTTTGAGAGACGGCATTCTGTTTCTCTACTTGACTTCTCTTTTAATAAACACACGTATATATCATGAACTAACACCAGCTACCTTCTGTCATATTAACTGATTCTCTCAACTTCACTCATTCTTTACAGACAGCACGGCAGAGCAACTGTCTGCATCCAGTGCCATGCATGAGGACACGTACACACACAATCAGGCGTTTCTGATGATATATGGGCAATAGACTGCCTGAGTAATAAGATAATGATTCATTTTATAGCTATGATATAAATATATATATGAAATCCCTATAGTTTGTACATTAATCCGTATTGATGAGGAAATAATGGATTTTCCATGATATGTCAGTCTACCATAAGTGATCTGCGAGGAGGAGGCCAGACCTTGGCTCATGTCCTGTCTGTCTCTGTTGATAACCACAGGGCAGCAGATGAAAGGTGGAGAGGAAAGGTATAAAAAAGTGATGTGGGGAGATAAGAATTGAGATGATGAGCCAAAGGAAAGCTGTAGAGGACGAGAGAAGAGGGGGCAAGGAGCAAGGGAAGATAGCAAGAGGAGGGTCTAGTGGCTAAGCAGAGAGAAGAGAGAGAGAAAAAGTGCGAGCAGAGGAGAGAAACAAGAGATGACAAAAATGTGGAAAAAAATAGGACAGACATGAGAGGACAACAGATAAAAGAGCAGACAGCCTGCCACCCCACAGTCACGTCACACAATTTACTATGTTCTGGCCCATAATGTTTTATAGCACAATCACTGATAGCACAGTAGTCAGTAGTGATCTCATTTCACAACCCATATCCTTCAGTAATGTGAACACAAAGGGAGAAGCAGAGCCATTAGCAGCGTCCAGTACTCATCCACTGCTACTCATGCATAATTGGCTTCCATGGAAGGAAGCAAGAAAGGGTAAACAGCAAGCAATCATATTAACTCCTGTGAATCCTAATTGAAATCCGTTAACAATCAGCCAAGATGATGGAGGCTGGGGAGACGTGGGGATGTTCATACCCTGAGCCCTCTTTCTCGCACGCAGCTCTCTGTTTATTGACATGCGGGAAGACGTGGGTTTGCATTATGATCAAGAGTTATGCTCGATTCCTGCTCGAGGGTAGCGGAAACACAGCAGCCAGTGTTAGGAGGGTTACTTTTGAAAATGTTTTAAGTAATGTAACTCTATTCATGACTTCATCAAAGTAATATACGCTTTACATTCAATTAACTTTTGGTTAATTTACTAAAAAATGCTTTTAAGTTAGTTTAAAAACTTATCTAATGTGACTGATTGCTGCAGATGTTTGCTCATTTGACATCAAGCATTTTCCCTGCTGGTAAACAAGCTTTACACTCTACAATCAAGTCAGAGCCCTTTTATGATTTGACAAGGAAAACCTTGTTTAATTTCAAGCATTGAGACACATTCTTGTCCATCTAGCAATGACATGGCCATTCGCTTTTACATGGTTGGCTGGTTGCAGGCATGGCAGACTCTGGCTGCCTCAAGCAATGAACATTGATTTGACAGACGAGAGGCAGTGCAAATTCAAACAAGAGAATCAATCAAAAACAATGTTCAAAATTGGAGAGCAAATTGCCCAACGAACAGAGCCTGTTTAGAAGTAGAAACAGCTCCTTGTAAGCCATCTTGTATTTAATGGGGTTGCACGGTAAATAGTCCCAACTGCTTTGCAAACATGTACAGTTCAGAAATATTTCAAAAGAAGGCATTTCTGCACTGCAGAAGATGCAAAGCAACAGAGTGAGTGCACAGCCGCACATGCATCAAATTAGGAAGCATGTGAGAAAATCCCCTTCTTCTTTGCTTTGCATCTCACGTCTTCACCTCAGTTCAACTTTGGTGAACTTTGATGAAAATCTCGCTGCAGCAGGCGATGGTCTGCATCTCTGCGTGGATAAGAGAACTCTGAAGTTTGTCATTTACATAACCTCGTTGCATCCCTGACACTGAAAGCATCTAAACGTCTGCATTCATGAGCATCTGGAGAGATTTTTACCTCAGTCAGAGATTTCAATTTCAAATTTAAGTCAGTTCTGGTCTCAGCTTAACCTTAACAGTGTGAATTAGTTGGACTTGAAATGGACAAAAATCCAGGACTATCAATGTTATCATGAATGCAATCAGTAAAGCAATCAAGGAATGAATTTTGAGTGAATAGTTTGACATTTTAGGGAAAACTTTCCTTCAACTTTTTGCCGAGAATTAGATAAGAGGATCGATGCCACCCTCATATTTGTCCCTTAAATATGAAGCCACCGCCAGCAGCTGCTTATCTGAGCAAAGCATATAGACTGGATGCAGGGGTAAACAACTTGGCTCTGTGTTGAGGTTAAAAAGAAAATCCACCTACTAACACCTTTATTGCTGACAAATTAAAATGTCACATCTTCTTTTATTAATCCAAAATGAGCTCCCTGACAAGAAATCCCTTCTTAAAGGTGTTTAAGTAGTCCAGAATGCAACTCCACACTAAAACCACAACGTGTCATTTTTTCACTCTGGGTTCCCATGAATTGAGCAAACATCATTTTAGTGAGCTCGAGAGGTGCTGGAGGATGGATACTGTTGACTTTAGACTCGAGATAGACTGATAAATTAGCTCCTATCAGTTTATTGCAAATACACCCTGTATATGACTGTGTGACGGCTGCTGAGTCACAGAAACTGGCGCGTGAAAATGTGAAATTAAGTTCAAGGTGATTTAGAAAAAGTGTCTCCATTACAAATGTTGTCCACCAGAGAGCACTGACATGTTAATTTTTCAAATGCATAACCACAGTCAGTGTGTGTTTTACTCACAAGTAAAACAAACAAACAAATTCAGTTTTTCATGTTAAATGCTTATGTTTAAAAAGAAATCAGCTTGCATGGTACCAGACTTCAAATTTGACAAAATGCTGAACTACTCTTCTAACAGTTTCTCCCGAGCACAGCCTTCAGCTCTGGCTATGCAAATTTTCTAATTATGTGTCCACTAGTGTGTGTCATTCTGCGCTTTTTCCACTCTTTAATTCTATTTAACTATATGACAATATATCTAAACATAATCTTAATCTGTAATCTATTTAACATTATTTGTTTGTGTTGCGCCAGTAATGGTGACAGGGGAAAGGGAAGAGTGCATTGGATGCCTCACCGTTTCAGTTGAGTCTTAAACCACTAGGTGGTGTGCTTGTCTCTTCACACTTGCAGTGTTCCACATCCACCAGATGGATGGAGTGGAGAAAAGCTGGAAAAATAGACTCATATTGTCCACATGTCAACATGTAAACCCACTATTTCATCAGGTTTTGGGGGTTTTGCGTAAGACCTTCTCCAATGATGCACTGCAGTCACCATGAATACAGAGCATATGGAGCACGAGCAGCTTCTTGTAACGAGCAAACAGCCTCACACTGTCTAAAACTCCTTTTCAGCAGAGAGCTCATCCAGACTGCGAATGCACCCAGGGAGAGAAAAGAAATAAAAGTCAATCCTCCGAATCTTCATCCAGGCACTGACTCATTCATATTTGAGAGTCTGGCTGTCAGCCATGCTAACAAAAAGCTGTTGAAAGGCAGAATAAACACTGAACAAGAGAGTGTATGTTCAGGTTCAGGGCTTCATAATTGGCAGACAGAGGCTATGGAATTGCTTCAGCTGCACATTTTACACAGTTGCTCTTAGTATTGTTGGATATTTCAGTGTGTAAATGTGTCAGTCGGGCTTGTTCTTGTGTCTCTTCCTGCCCTGTCACTTTGTCAAATATTTATTTAGTTATTGAGATAGAGCTTGACATTGTTTTCTGTTTCAGAAAATCACATTGCAGTGTTAATTTAAAGAAGACATAAAGCAGCTCATTGGTATTAAGCTACTGTGCTTAAAACCGACATGATTTTATGGCTAGTTCTTTATGAGGCTGGCATCATTTCCAAATATAGAGGAAGAATATTAACAGCAGAGATCTTAAATACATGTCTACATTCTGACATTCCTGTCCGTTAATGCCCAATAAAAATATTCATCCTGCATCTGAGAATGTAGAGCTTTATAATATTGACTCTTAGTGAGCTTCGCTGCTTCTCAAGGGCAAGATGAGAGCAGACGTTTCCCTGTGCTGTTGTGTGTTTCTTTTCTTTTTTTTTTTTTCCACATCCTCCTCTGCAGCAGATGGTAAAAAGAAAATCACTTTCTGCTGGGGGCAGGATGCATCAGGGTCAGGGTTTAAGCTTTGTGGTTCGCTCTGAACCTGGCTGATTTGACAGGACTACTTTGCATATACTGAGTCTAATCAAATATATACTGTAGAAGAAGGCGGGATTTGCAAAGCAGCTTGATACAAAGATAGTGATTAGATTAGGGATTTTACAGAACAGCAGGCTGGAGCCACACAGTCAAGTCTGTACAACAGACACATACAGGAACATGTAGACACAGACAGACATTCACGGAAAGAAGTGAAAAAGGGGTAAGATGTGCAGAATCTGCTGAAACCAGCATTCCAGAAGACTTAATTCTGTTGAAACTACACCGATTAGTAGTGTTTGAGGAAAGGCAATCGTCAGAGAGAGGCTAAATCTATTGTCTCAGACCCTATGTAGACGTGTTTTGTTTTGCTTTTCATTTCAGAAAAGCACCTGCAGAGCACTGGAGAGTGCTAGGATGAAGCACTTTTGTGGTGAGTGAAAACACACTGCTTAAAGATTTTGTTCAATTAGGTTAACAGAGAGTTTAGCTAACAACAAGCTAACAATGCACATGGTGATTAAAACACAACACTGACGCAACAATCACTGTTCTGCTCCAACAAACGGCTTTTCTGTCTCTGCTGTGAGAGTTTCTGTCTGACGTAAATCTAAGGAAACACAGATATGGTCGGAACAAACTTTTCCATTTTCTTGGTTACCAGGGTGACGGGTGATGAGTCCTACACCTTGATTGGTTCGCTGAAAAGGATCAGCAGTAATGACACCAGCACCTTTCTGAAAGGTCCGAGAATTTCAACCAGAAGCACTCAGAACTGCCACACAATGAAGTTGGATCGTTCTGAAAAAAGACACCAGGTGCATTACTTTTTATCTAGACGGCCGCATGCTGCCGCATACGCTCTCACCTCATTAGGAGTAATTGAAAAAAAGATGCTGGTTCTCAGAAAATACACACTATGTCGACACAGGGCTTTATAATAAAAGTAAATAAATCTGCACAGAAACTCGAACGTTTGTCTTGTTTATCTGTTCATGCTTTAATTAAATTGATCTCAGAGGACAATGACGAATGATTGCACTTGAAAAATGACGGCTCCTTTACAGAATGAAAGTCAATACCGAAAACAATGAGGCACTGAAGTTTTCACGTTGTGTCCACAGAAGCAAGAGAAGGGCTGCCTGAGAAAAAGAACATGTTCCCAGCACAATCATACTGTAGCTAAAAACAAATGCAGCCACTGACATCATGCTGGCACAATGATGAACCTTATTTAAATGCCTCATATGCTCATATTCTTCTGAGTGCACCAAACCATGGATCATTACCAGCTTATGCAGATGAACACGCTGGTTTTAAAGGTCTTATGTGATCCTTTTTACAATTAGGGATTTAGAAAAATGCTACATATATGATTGGAGGAGGCCATTGAACAAACAGGACTGTTACATAATATCTCAAAACAATCAATGAAACATGAATCTTTAAAAAGGTATTCAGATATAGGTTTCCTTTTTCAGTAGGACAAAGTTCAGACTGCAGGAAAGCAGATAAATCACATGAAGGTGATTTGAGCCATGATATAAACCACCTACACCTACAGGGAGGGCCTGTTTAGAATCCTTTTCGTACATATCTCAGACGTACATGTGTGGGTGCATATGCATGTTCAGCCAAGCTGATGACTAGCCTTGGGACAAGATTGTGTTTAATGCCATAATGCCAAAGATTGTGGTAGCTTGTTTATTTCAACACAAATGTATTGAAATGTGTTTTTTTTTACCCTTGATGCTATTCTTAAACATCAGGAGGAATATTGTAAACTGATCACAGACTGAAACCTGACACCTTACATCCCCTTCAGTTTCCTGCATCCACCTTCCCGTGGACTCTGCATCTGCTCCCATCAGGCCACCTTTTGAGAAGTCAACCCCATCCAGCCAGCCTGAATCCACAGGGGATCGCCTCTGTGCCTCTGCAGAGTGAGTGAGTGAGTGAGTGGGAGTCTGTCAAAGCCCCAAGCACTTATAGCGAGGGGGTGGAGGTTTGCGGGTAGCAGCGAGGAGGTGGCTGCTGGGAGGCAAAGCTAATTCACTGTGACAGAAATCAGAGCTGTCAGGACCACCATGACCAAGCAGCATGGACAGCATATATCCAGTCAAACCCACAGCCAAGGGGAAGGAGGGTTGTTGGGGGGCTCAGAGAGAAAGGAGGGGATGTACTTATTAAGGCACATGGAGAGAAAGTGTGTGTGCAAGTGTATGTGTGTGCGGGGCAGGGGGCAGGCCACATCTATCCAATCAAAAACCACTGAAACAGAAACGACAAGGTAAGGAGGCCACACAGCACAAGTAAGAGGAGACTTTCACAGTCAGAAAGACTTTAAAGACAAACACAGAAGCACCCGCAGACGAAGAGGGACGGACAGGATTAGCCCAATTAAAGAACTTACAAAAACAGGTGCATTTATAGCGATAAGCTTGGCAACATCCAGAGAAATTTACACAAAAAAGAAGAAAAGGTAAGGCAGACAAGTGAAATTTCAGTCCACTGGGATTAATGGTGAAAGGTAACCAGATAACGCATGTAAGTTTCATTCATGATTCATGAGGAAAAGCTCCTAGGTTCGTCTAATCTGTTAGTAAGCAAGGCGCTGAAAGTTTAATGAAATCTAATATTAATAGAATATTGTGGGAAAACTGATATTGCTGAGAGAGGGGAAAAAGAGACAGAGAGCAGGAAGGGCAGCCACCAACATCATTACTTAATGATGAGCGAGGGAGACTAGGCTGGTCTCTAAATGACACAGAGAAGGAGGAGGGGATTGTGGGAGATTAAGTGAGCTCTGCGCTGTTTGCGATACACTGCAAAGCACTGCAGGATGTTTGTTAAGCGGTACTCTCATTTGGGACGAGGAAAAAGACAGTAGAGGACCTTCAACTTGGCTGAGGAAAAAGGCGACAAGTATTGTTCCTCGAGTGCATGAAGAGAAGAAGAGAAGGATTACTGAACACGGCAATGTTGAGGAGAAACAACTGCGAAGAGACAAAAGTGCAGAAAAGTTAGAGTCTCGTGTCACTGAGCAGTTTACTTTGGATCTGTCGTTCTGAAGAACTTTTTTTTTCTTTTTTGGAGGAAAGAATGGGATTAACTACGTGAGCCAAATTGTTGCTCACTTGTACGCGAGTGGGATAAACTTTTCACCTTTTCTTCCTTCAAATTTGTCCAGACTTCCGAGTCAGCAGTGGGAAATCAGTTGAACTGATCTCTTAAAGATGCTCAGCAGCACGTTACTGGATAGTATCCGTGTAGAAACATCTCTTTAAGGTGAAGAATCTCCATCCACGCACCACGATCTTGAACTGTTTTGAAATTTTTTAATGAGCTTACTTAGTGGCACTATTAAACTATTTGTCAACAACCATTTTGAAAATAAATGCCAAATTTCCTGGTTCAATCCTTTTACATGTGAGTCTGTTTTTGTCTTCTTTAAAATCATGATCTGAATATATTTAGTCTAGACTGCTTGTCGGGGGAAAAAAAAACATTTCAAGCACCACCTTGTGTTTAGAAAATCTGGGAAAACATTTCAAAAATATTGTTGCAACCCTACAATTACTGCACAAAATACAGTGCCTGTATTATTTATGTTCAGACAAAAACATCTGGAAATAGTCTGACATGATAATTTATGAGATTTTTCTGAGGCCAAAGGGATTTTCCGGTATATTTGAACCATTTTTCATCTCTGCCAGATACTGAGAGTTTGTGTATAGCACTGACCTTGTAGTCATATTATGTGTCTGCTGAATGGCTCAAAGAAGCAGTTGGGACAAAAAAGAATTGCTGTTTAATATGTCATGTTGTTTTTCATTTGATCTTGTATGACCAGGGGCAGCCAGAGGAATTAGATACCTTGATGATTCCATCTACCAGAAACATGACCTGTGGACTGTCTCTAGGCTGTCTCCTGGTGCTGTTTTGTCTCCTCCATGGCTCTGAGGAGACCTGTCCATCCATGTGCCTCTGTGTGTCTGACACAGTGAGCTGCAGTTCCAGTGGTCTGGCAAAGCTACCTCAGTCTCTGCCCTCCTTCTCTGTCACCCTAGACCTCAGCCACAACCATCTGTCCTGGCTGGGTCCTGGAAGCTTCAACAAGATGCCCAGACTAGAAAACCTCCGAATGGCCCACAACCAGCTCAGCTCCCTGGGCCCTGGGGTGTTTCACAACGCCTCTGGCCTGAGGCTCCTTGATTTGTCTTCCAACAAGCTGAAAGTGGTGGAGCAACACTACTTCCATGGGCTGTGGAGGTTGGAGGAGCTCCTCCTCTTCAATAACAAGATCACACAAGTGGAGGCTGGCACGCTGATCGGTCTCAGCAGCTTAAAAAAGGTGTACTTCAGCCTCAACCAGATCACACACTTCCCCTTTTTCTCTATCCAAGACCACAGCCATCCTTTCCTGACCATGTTGGACCTGTCCTCCAACCGTATGACACACCTGCCATGGGAGGACGTAAAAGCTTTGCCGGGGTTAGTGCAGCGGGGGTTATACCTCTACAACAACTCTCTAATCTGTGACTGCTCCATGTACAGTGTGTTTTGGCACTGGGATCTGAGGGGTTATGACTCAGTCAAAGACTTTACAGATGAGCACACTTGCAGCATCTATGGGGACCCGCGAGCATCCATCCGTTTTCTGCGACAGAACCGCTTCTTCCTCAACTGCACTGTGGAAAAAGCCGTCTCGCAGCCAGTGACCGTGCTCCTCTCCAGCGTTTTGGTTTCAGAGGGAGAAAGAGTGCGTCTAGACTGCCAAACGTCCCTGAGTGGCACAGACCTCTCATTTACATGGCTCTCCCCCAGCAAGGGGTACATTACCCAGTCCAGCATAAATGACACACTAATTAGCCTGTTTGCTAACGGTACCTTGGAGATCCAAGCAACCAAGGTCAATGACTCAGGTTTGTACGTGTGCACAGCTCTGGATATTAAACAGGCACTGAATGCAACCCGTGAGGTGAATGTGACGGTGCTGCTGCCGGCAGCAGAGTCATTTAACACTGGCTACACAACGCTGCTGGGCTGTGTGGTGACTATGATCTTCATTCTCATGTACCTCTACCTGACTCCATGTCGCTGCAGCTGCTGTAAACATCCCAAACCTCCAGTTATCCCCATTGCGACCTACGACCCCAGCACCCTAACTTCTGTTTTCTCCCCCTCCACAAGAGACCAGCACAAAATCCAAGTTAACAAGCACGTAGCTTTCCTGGAGCCAATGATAAGCGAAGAGGGAATAGAATGGACACCTGAAAGCTGATGCTGAACACTCACTTTTGCTTTATTGAGGTGGAAACTAAAGACCTCTGGACAAAGCAACATTCCTTACTCTGAAATTAGCTGAGAGATGCAATCAAAAGTGAGTGTTGATGCTGTAAAAGGAGGAAGAGAACATCATGTCTCTTTTCAGACAGCCAGCTGCAGTTAAACGACTTCCCGAACAAAAAAGCAATATCTCCTGGTACAATTCTGCTCCGTTCTGTCATCCAGCCCAGTAGTCGAAATGAAAGTTTCAACTTTGGTTTATTATCCCCTGTGTACTGACATTGCTAGATCACTGTAGAGCCATTATCAGCCCTAAAATCAGCTAATAACTTCTCTGTGTACAGCACCAGGGGGGAATATTTCTCGCAGGATCACATAATGAATCAGGCTCACTTTTCACAGTAAGTGTTTAACTAGGATTAAAAGCCCAGGAAAAACACTGAAAGTTTATGACCGTAACGGACTGTGGAAAGTAAGTTCAGCCTGTGTATCGTAGTTAAGTCGAGGTGCTCCATATTGTGTGCACTAGCACTGCTTCAGTGGAGGATAACTCTTATTATACAGCCTATATCTCTTATAATATGTAGCTTACGCATGGAGCAACCTAAAACTTTACTGAACTCCTGACAACTTCTGTTCCCTCTGTACCTAATAAAATATTCAGTCCCTTTAGGTCAGGTGCCCACTTTGCTGATGTATTTTTGTATATGAAGGCAATTTTAGTGAATCCATAAACAAAAGGGAAATTAACAAAAGCAATCAATGCTTTTGGGCGGACGCCATAGCTTTGAGCAAACATTTAAAACTCTTATCTTGTGGGGAACAGAGGCACATCCTGCAGTGATCCATCATATATACATATCTCTTACAAACTTGTTGCATTAATCTGGCAGCAAAAAACAATGAATTTCCGTGCGCTGCTTATCTGGCAAATAGTGAAGTGCAGAAATCAGGAGTGTCAACACACCAAAAACAAACAGCAATTGGGCCGCTCTTCAAAGACAGCATCTCTTTGATCAAACACAGCAGAGCACTTTGAACACTGCGGAACAAACAAGACCACAAAATTTAAAGCGAAGTAACAAATTCTTCAAGTAGCTTTGACGCAAACCCCGAGGGGGGCATTACATTGTGTGGCTTTGTTTATTTTAAATTCAGTGAACATGCCTCAAATTACAGAATTACACACTGCAACGCCACAGTTGAAAGATGACGATGAAGGAGGACGTGCTTGCGCTGCCATGAAAGAACACAAGTGTGTGCAACGTGAAGTCGATGACATGAAAGAATAAAGAGAGCATATGGGTGGTTGCTGATGAAGGGGTATTCAAAACCTGATGAGACAAACTGTAGCCTCAAAAGAAACAAATCAATTTCTTTAAGTCTGTGCATCCATAATGTTTTGAAACTGTAGTTTAATCTTAATGCAAACAACGGGTGGGACTAAGGATTGCATCGAGATTGAATAGGATTAGATGTAATCCTTCATATAATGTCAAAGAGAAGTTGTGAGTAACCGCAGATCTCACAAAGGAGGGCATGTCATTAGAAGAAGGGCCTTTGATTATTTCTAAATCCTTAATTAAAACTTGACTCCTTTCAAGCCAGAGGAGATGAATATTGTTGTGCAAGTTGAATGTCAATTCACAGACAAGAACGGTGGAAATCTAAAATCAAATGGGCAGCCGTGCATGAAACTGGGACAGACTAGCTCTTTGACAGCACTGAGTCTCATCACTATTAAACACTCAGGGATTAGGCAAAAATCTGTTAGGCTAAAAGAGCATTGTATTGTGGTGCACCACTCTGTTTAATCACATTGCTACTGACTTGTTTTATTTACTGTGGCATAATTTAAAATGGTTTCACGATGTTCAGCAACATTTAAATTCCTGAACAAAGATTATGTAACATATAGCTCTGTAACAGTTTGTATCAGAGTCTGTCATGGCCTGTTGTTTTTCACAGACTGTACTAGAGACATTACATGGTGTGATGAGTTGAGGTTAGGTTTTAGGAGATTACCACGAGGATAAAAACCAGGTGCTTTGTCAATTTCAGTGTTTTTAAATCCCTCTAATCTGGTTCCGCTCCCTGACACAGCGCACACAGCTGGGTTGGGATTTATTGTTTCTGATATGATAAGCAGACAGGTTAAAACACAGGGGACATGATGTGAGCATTTTATTAAGGGCTTTCTATTTCACAGAGGCTCCACAGGTGACCCTGGTTATGTAAGCACACTGCTGATTTAGGAAATCAACCTCAGTGTAGGCAGTGTGTCAGCGAAGTTAGTACCCTGACGCCATTTGCTATCTAGCGTTTTATTTCAACCTTGTGACAGCAAGTACTTTACTGATAATGGGAGGCCTCAACAGTGCATTAAAAAAATGAGGCATAAAAAGCACTCCATACACGATAATTTCACTCTATCAACTTGCCACAAATATTCCGGCTCATTTGAACCATGAAAATTTAATAAACAGTCTAGTTTAGTTTGCTGAAACCAGGGGTATTACATTATTTCCTGTCATTTTGTTTTAAAATGAATTGATAGTCCACTCATTACACCTAAAGTTAAGGTAGGCAGTTTATTCTTGGTGTCATCGGGGGAAAAACTCTTTAACAACCTTTCAGCATATTGAAATTCAGGTGGTTGGAAAGAACACTAGACTATTGCACCTCACCTTGGCTCTGTATTCAGGCTTGAGGAAAATGAAGACTGTAATGGATACTTTTCAGCCAATCACGGGTCATTTCAGACAAACTACTGACTGCACTTAGGGCTTTGCAAAAGGTGACGTTGCTACGAGCTGACTGGCTGTTGAAACAAGTGACATGCCTACATGCCATGTACTTCTGGCAACTTAACAAGCTGAGTTGCAGGCGACACTGTCAGCCCACTTGAGTCGAGTTGAAACGGACCAGTTTACGCCGCTGCAACTTTCCCTGCAACATTTCACCTCGCCAATCTTTGGTGTCAACTGGACTTAAAAGAGAGAGCGACAACAAATGAAATAAAATGCAGGCCGCAGCAAAAACAGGGAGGGAGGGTACAGCAGAGTTGCTTCCTTAGGAGTCTCATGTTACAGCTAGCTTGATTTCCAGACATTGCCTACCCCAGCTTTAAAAATAACATCAGAATTTCCAGGCTTCACAGAAAGGTGCAAGACTGTACAATTCAGTGTGTCTGCAAATTATTCTGACCTGCTTTCACAAATTACCCAGATTTAAAAGGAAGACCCCTTGATTCTTTAAAAGATGCCCTCTTCCAAAGCAAAACACTCCAACAGGCCTCAATTAAAGCATGCACTTCTCTTTCCAGATTAATTGTTTTCCCTAGTTCGGCTGAGCTCCAAGGGATTTGAAATCATCTTATTCAAGAATCTAATTACTGTGAGAGGGGAGTTTAACTCTGAATAGCTCAAGTTGAATTGCTCTCACTAGTAGAGGGCTGCCTCGACTGTCAACAGGGGCTATTATTGAACTGTCATAACAGTCATCAGGCTGGAGTGGAGGCATCCAGCTGTGGGAGATACATACACATCTTTCAGTCGCAGCAAAGCCCACATACACAGACTCTGCTGAGGCCCAGTGTCACCAAAGCTACAAAAAAACTCATTTCATTCTAATTGGACACTTTACCAGAAATATGTCCTCGAGAAACACAAACAGCATTTGTTTGAGGACAGTCCACAAACCAGCTATACTGTGCTATAGACCTTTCTGTTCTCAGGAAAAAGGCGGGCAGCTTCCCAAAAAAGACTAAAATGAATGTGAACTGTCGCACACCAGGCAACGGGCTGTTTATCATACCTCTGCAGTGAATATGAACACAGGCCATGTTCTGTGTTTTCAAAGCAGGACGAAGCAGCTGGGTGTCCAACATGTCAAACAGGATTCTGGTCTCAGTCAGATCTCTGCGAGACACATTGCACGTGTATGCCTCATTGATCAAACATACAGATCTATCGCATTTCTTATGCAGTGATACACCACAACCAAAGCCACCCAGCATATCAGAAGCAGTATTTCAGGGACAGTTATGTGCGTCACTGAGTAGAATTTAGCTGGATATTTTAAAATCTGACCAGCACAATGACTCAAAGTATTTTTAGTTTTATTCTGTTCCTTATAACCACCTTTCTATAACATCCTCGTCTTTTTATTCTTCCCCTGTGCTCAGCTTGTGTCATTTCTCCTACCACCTTTATTGTATCATGTGATAATGGTGCTTCTCTTGCTTTTATCTGTAACACTTGTCCACTAAAAGACAACAATGAGCTCTGATGAAATATGGCTTTATTATTTCCGTTAAAAAAGACCTTTACTGCGAGAGACAGTCAGGTACAACATCTATAATCTCTTATAGTGTCAGTGATGCTCCATAATCTATTTTATGGTTCTATTTTACCATACTAGTGGCAAGACTCTAGAGGCAATGACGGTCGATCTACCACTGTGGTCCAGACTGAAACTATTGGATGGATTGCTGTGACATTTCATTCAGACATCTATGGTCCCCAAACGATGAAACTTACTGACTTTGGTGATTCCCTGACCTTCCCTCTAGCAATGCAAACAGGTTGACATTTATGGCTTTTATTATAATATCCTGACAACTACTGGATGCTTTAACACATGACTTGGTTAAGACATTCCTCGTCAATAAACCCTTATGACTTTGTTAATTTCCTAACTTTTTCGTCTGACCTGAGTGAAATGTCTCAAGACTCTTGGAGAGATTGCTATGAAATTTGGGACAAAAAATCCATGATCCCCTCAAAATGAACTGTAATAACTTTGCTGCCCCCTGAACTTTTCCACTTGCGCCATCATATAGTTAAAAAGCAACATGTCTATCCCTATGGCTTATGACCAAATATCTGCTAAGCTACTGACATTCCAAACATTTAAAATCCTGCTTAGTAAAAGTACAGAACATCATTTAAATGGTTTATGGTATTAAAAGTAAAAGTATTGATTCTGCAGGAAATTTTTATCCCTGTGACAGATATATTATTATTTATGACATCATCAGATTGTTAATACTGTTGCATAATGCATAAGCAGCATTGCAGCATTGCAGTTGATCAGTGTGTTAGCTTTACCTACTTTATCTTAAGTCCTACCTTAGAGATTTGTCCCAAAATTAATTTGGTGTGTTCTGGGATGATTAATCAAGTAATAAGACAAAACAAAAAAATGTCTTGCAACACAAGAATGAGAATGTGTTATTTTGTTTCTTTTGTTGCTTTGTTTCTCTGTATTATTATGTAAAACACTGGATCAGTTTACCCTCTTTTGGCCTTGATCAGGTATTTACCTGAGATGAATCCTTGTGGTAAATTTTAGTGAGAGATA
>JAQFJB010000002.1:17119890-17129894 GCA_029874875.1 Naso minor | reverse complement strand
TTGTTGCCGTGCTCCGTGCTACACCAGATGGAGTACTTGATGGAGCGGTGGATATCGTCCTCAGAGTAGCTCTTAATGATGAAAACACGACCATTCTTCAGGTTCCATTCAAAGTCCTTGGGGTTGTAGCTATGGGAGGCACGCAGCTTGTCCAGCACCGGGTGGGACTCTGCACCAGGTCCCTGGCTGGCAGAAGTTTGGGGTCCACTGTTCCCAACACCAACCATACCCATCATACCACTACCATCTTGGCTGGGGCCACCCTGCCCATAGCCTTGGTTGCGATTGCGTGGGGCAACCCAGCGGGTCTGGGGTTGTGGGGGCTGGGTATGGTTTTGGTAGGGCTGAGGTGGTGGTTGATGATGCTGGTGATGTGGGGGCTGGGGCGGTAAGGCCATAGGCTGCATCTGGGGCTGCACCAAAGACTGAGGAGGCGGGGGCTGCATGGGTCCTTGCTGCATGGGACCTTGAGGTGGCAATGCATGATGCAGGCCAAGAGGCTGCTGCTGTTGCTGCAGTGGAGCTGTGGCTACTTTAGTCACTGGGCCCTTATCCCAGGTCCCAATGTTCATGTTGTGTTTGATGGGTGGAGGGGGAAGAGCTCCCCCTGGATTGGGCATTCCTGGTTTGACCTTAGCTTTTAACTGCTGTGGTTTGGCGGGCTTGCTGGCAATAGCAGCCCATGAGGTGGGTTTGGGAGGAGGCATTCCAATAGGTGTAGCTCCGTTACCCGCGGCTGCAACCGCAGGGCCACCAATCACAGATCCCACAGCCTTGACTCCAGACCCCTGGCCAGTGACATCCCCTCCGATCTTCAAGCCAACCATACCCTGCTCCAGACTGTTCATACCAGGGGCTTTGTTGAGGGTGTCACTGTGAAAGCCTGTCTGACCATCAGGCACCAGGGTGCCCCCCAGGGAGCTGGGAGGATAGCTGTAACTACCACCGTAGGCTGAACTCTGAGTCTGCTGGCCCTGGGAGCCGCTGGTGCCCCAAGCAGAGAAGGCAGGGTTTTCAGGAAAAAAGTTAAACCTGTGGGGGTAGATGCTGCTTCCCAAGCCCCCTGGCTGGCCAAAAACTGTGTCTGGCATGAAGTGATGGTCTCCATTACTCAAGGGTCCATAGGGTGTCAGGTATGGAATAGGGGGGTCCCCACCTGTGGACCAGGGAGCCTCACTGAGGGGGTATGGAAATCCAATGGAGGGGGCGTAGTAGCTGGACAGGTAGGGGTCAGTGATGGACTGGTAGCTGTTGTTCTGAATGAGAGAAGGTTAGCACAGCCACAACATTAGCGATAAACTTACAGTTTGATTTTAATTATATCTATAAATAAAATACAATACAACTCTCCAAGACATATTCTACATAAAATAACTATTTTAAATTGCTTTATTTACTATTTACAGCTTAATTTACATTTATTGTATATTGGTATTAACACAACTATATCTTCAAAATAGTTTACCTGAAATGATCATGGGTTATGTTTTGACAAAATTTATTTGTAATGAAAAAATGAAGTTTTTGCATTAAATTTCACCTGAGTTTGGGGGGTGGGGGGTGTACAGTTCATACAGTTATTTTAGTATTGTTTAAAGACTTGAAACATGCCCTGATAATGGAAATCTAAGAAAAAGAAAAATAAACAATGCAACATCACAAAAAATTAGATATTTGGGTCATATGATCTATTTGTAACCCATCTATGCATTACATATATTTTCAAGATAGAGACAATAAGCTTTACCTGAGTTGATTGACCAGTGAGGTATGGCTCAAAGTCATTGTCATGGACAGTCTCCTTCTGATGTAGCGAACCATTTTGCACTGCAACAAAACAAAATTCCATAAACATAATCATAAATGTTTGCATTACAGAGCTACTGTTCTAAGGATACACATAACAATAGTCATTGTTGCTATCAAGTTGTTTTGAGTTTGAAATGGTACTGGACTAAAATAATTACATAGCAAATAAAACAAAACAACACATTTTTCATTGGGTCAGCTCAAACACATCACACAATATATTTAAGAACCACCCCAAAATGTCACAGCTTCATGAAAATATTTTTACCACATTATAATTAAAGCAGAAAGTCTTCTATTTGCTTTGGTTTGGTGCAATGATTATAATAGCGGCATATTAAGATTTACAAATCAATCAAAGGATCATCACATAAATTTAGTGCTCAAATCTGTGTGTCCCTCCTGCATGGGCATGTGTTCTTCCAAATAACTGAAATCAATGAGCCTCGTCAAACAGCACTGTGGCCCTTGAGCAAGCCTATCCTGGAGGTGAATCAGCCTGTGGCCTGCTGCCAGCCAGACCTGCATGTGAGTCAATGCCTGCCTATCACATCACCTCCTCCAGCAAATGGAGTACATCAAAGATGACTTTAACATCATGAAAAATACAATTATGAGGTTTTAACAGCAATGATGCCAACACAAGTGTCCATAAGGAACTGACAATGCATTTGATGGACAATCTAATATTCACAAACCGATGTGCATGCATTTACAGGGTGAGGTATGGGACAGAAACAGGTTATTCATCCAAAACCGGCATATGATTGGATGTCCTTTATGCAGGGAAAATTTGGCACATACATCATTGACATAATCTCTTGATGAACACTATCAGTAAACAAAGTAATAAAGCCATTATCTGTTTGAGCCACTTGCCCTTTTAAGAACATGATGGAACTTCTACTCCAGTGTGTCTCACAGTATGTAAACCCCAACTCGATAAATAAACCCATGACACTGATATTGTTTCTCACAGTCAATTTCTGAACAACATATTCAAACAATGTGCAGACAAATTACTCAAGGAAAGGACATTCCACTCCAGCTGCAGTTATTTACAGATAAAGTGACAGATCACGGCAAATTAACTTGCTAAATTTAAAGGAATATAATTTATAGCTTTTATCCAGGCTGTTCTGAGCTCCAGCACATCATACATGTATTTAATTGTGGTTCCCAAAATACTGTTTAGCCTGTCAGTGCCGCTATTCAGAGAGAGATAAAGACAGCATGGAAGGCAGATGAATATAATGCTGCTTTGGTCGGAAAATGAGGGCCCAGATTTCACAAATAACCAAACAACTTATCATGATTCAGTTTTCTGTGATGCTACCTCTTACCTTTAGATGCTTGTCCCTTTGATCTCTGCATCCATTTTGGATCATGAAAAGAAGAAAAAGGAGACCACATGGTTATTTTCAGTTGATTTGAGACTACACATAGGTTTGGACTGAAACAGCCTATAATGTTCCCAATATATCGCACAAAGCCTGTGAACCTTTAGACTACTTCTTGAGAAGAGGCAATGCAAAACATTCACCTAACGTTACTCTACAGTAAAGCTGTAAAAACGTATAGCTGGATACAATAACGTTAGTCAATGTCATTTATTTAGTGTTACACATATTGGTGTGTAACCTGGGTTTGTCAATCAGCCAGCTAACGTTAGCGTTAATGCACGCACAACTTCGCTAGCTAGCGCAGCCCTCTTAAAATAGCTTCACAAACGCCTATAGCGTTAATGCAGCCTGTAAGTTAACGTCAACTTAGTTTTCGTCTAAAGGCTCAATATATTTGGGTAAACAAAGACACCATGTGGATATTTGTGACACCTTCAATAAAAAAGTTAAGATTCACTGAACAAGTTGCATTAGCTTAAATCAACCACTGTAATTCTTTTAACGTTAGCTTTACGTTTCACGTTTTCAAAATCATAGCTGGGGCGTTTTTTGTGCTATTTTGGTGGCACAAACATATTGGTTTGGTTAAATATGCGTCTGACAACGATTTGCATGCTCAGGTATGGTGACATTTTCCTAAAATGCCGTTTAACGGAATGTAGCTAACTTGCTAGCTACATGCACCGGCCAACAGTAGTATCGAGCTAGCACTTCCGAGGAATAGCCGTAGCCCAGTGGATCGTTAACGTTAGCAGGTATGTTAGCTAGCTCCAAGCTTTCTACAGGCGAGGTACATCGGCCTTCCTACCTGAGGGTCAATGCTTGTGGCAGACATAATTCATTAAGCAAATCCCTGGATTCTCACAGAGCCCGGGCTTGTGACTGGATTTCAAGCCCCGTGATTTGAAAGCAAGTTCACAGCTCAGTTACAGTTAGCTTTGTGGCTAGTTGTGCCGCTTAGCGTGTGGCTAGTAGTTGTAGCGCAGGCTCAGCTGTATATTTTCCGCTGTGTGCACGTATCCCAACTTCCACAGTTCAAGCCTGTCGCCTCGGATACTGTGCCAGAAAAGAGTCAAGTCCTGGTATAGCTTTTCAAGTTAACGTTATGTGTCGCCGGGCGGATCTTTCGGATCTTGAATATTTCTATCCTCGGCCGCCTTTTACTTTGTCTTTATTATTCCAGAGAGAGAACCCTCCTCAGTTACGTTAAAGCCCTGTACACTTCCCCAATGGCTGCTCCATCCGGGCTTTGAGTCGCCGCTGCAGTTCACGTCGTTCCCCGCGGGGTGGCTAAAGTTCAGAGCATCCTCTCTGATTAACAATTTAAATCTGGCTAATGTCTGTGATTTACATAATATATGAAAATGAATGGGCCCAGTTTATAAACACTGATAAGCGGCCTACTTGTGATTAGAAGTACTCTACTCTTACTTCCACGGACGTGCTATTTTCTGCTGTCTCTGCGGGTGTAACAACGCCACGGGGGATGTCAGCAGACTGTGTGTGGTTTTCTGCTGTTTTAATGTCCCTGAGCTCTGATATTTCTTAGTTCAGCGCAGTGCTCATGTGAGACTTGCTGGAATGTGGGAAAAAAAAAGTCTAGATGCAAGATGGCCACAATAAAACCGAGCACTGCAAAGTTTGAAATCCCTTGTGCATTTACAGCTCTTCCTGCATCCTTTTTTAGCAGATGATCCAACCGACACAGATAAAAAAATCTTGGCAATGGAGAATAATTTTTGAGAGTTGAGTGTTCATGGTGCGACTTTCTCAGTGCCATGCATCTAATACATAGCAGGTTAAAATTTACAACTGTTAAATACTCTAAAATCGTGGTAATTTCAGCAAGATTTGCATTTAAGCATAAAGCCTTTAGGTTGGTTCTGGCCTGCAACGCGTTACAGTAGTTATTCCTCTTTTCGCCACTAGGGGGTAGCAACGATGCAGCCACCCAAACTCCGTCAAAGGTCAAACCTTTATCCTTCTGTTCATAGCTTTTCATTTTCCGTTATAACAGTTTACTCATAACACTGAGTGCTCATATATCCTGTAATACTAGATTATGGTTTGAATTTACAATTTTTAATGTAATTATTTATTTATTTATTGTCAGTTGTGGCTTATTGCCTGCAAATTTATTGGCTGAAATGACCGGCCATTTTAAATGTTGCCAATCCTAATATTGTAAAAAAAATTCTGGTCATCTTTGAAACCTCTCAATATTGGAGTCATTAGAGCAAGAACTGATATGATTTAAATCATAAAAAAAAAACTCTTATTGCACACAAAAAACAAAAACAGAAATAAAAGGATACAGACTGAATGTCTGGGTTTTGTTGTTTATTCACAGAGCAAATGAGACTGCACAGTTTATTATTTTACTTGTTTTACTAGTTATTTATTCATGCTCATGATGAAAGGTGCTTTAACTCTTTTTTTTAGCATCAAGTGCATTACAATCCCATATAGGGTCCATACCCAGATAGCAATTGTCCTTTAGCTCAGATGTGGGCCAAACGAACAGCAAAGATGTGGCCCACACTTGGAAGTGAATGATGGCCCAAATCCGGCCCAAGTGTGCAACAGCCATGTCTGAACCATAGCAAAGGGAGGCCAGATATAAAGGGAGACTGCACCTATCAGATCAATACATCCCAGACAGCAGCTCTGTTGTGGTTCAGACATGGCTGTTGCACACTTGGGCTGGATTTGGGCTGTCATTTACCTCCGAGTGTGGGCCACATCTTTGCTGTTCATTTGGCCCACATCCGAGCCAAAGGACAATTGCTTTCTGGGTATAGTGCTGCTATCTGCTTTAAACCATGCTGTGGAAATACACGACTCTATGGCAACATAATAAATATTGACTGGAAGGGATAAAACTGTTCCCACCCCGGAACTTTGACCCAGGATACTTGGGTAAAACCTGGAAATCTTAGCCAGTGAGCCATGTGCAGTGTGCTTTACATCATAATCCATCAATTGACATTGGGTCAAATGATTTGGAGCTGATTTTTTGTTTGTTTGTTTGTTTTGTTTTGTTTTGTTTAGTTTTTTGCGACTCTGTTAAAGGAATTGTCCTGTAATTGGTGCTAAAATGTTACATATAGTACCCGTAACCATACAAACTTAAGTGAAAGGGATGCAAACACCTAGCAGAGAGTAAGATCAGACTCAAAACTTATAGCATATACAAGAAAAAGAGCCACTTTTGTGGTTTTAATACTTTCAAAGATCAAGTTTTAGAGATAAAGTCTGTGGGCATTTGTTGAAACCCAGCATGCCCCTGACAGAAAAGCACCACAGTATTCTTGTGTTTTCTTGTTGACTTATCTGTTAAAATGGTTTCTGTTATTTAGCTGTACGCTATAAAGTGACCTTAATAACTCTGTAATATCCATTTCATCGTCATATTAGTTGTTAGGCTACAGTGTACTTCTGAAATGTTGTCATGGTGAGCCCTTTTCCTAAGAGGCGGAGCAACATGGTGTGTTCAGGCTCTCATTCATTCAAGGATCAATGAGCATGCATTCTGGCATTTGGTGGCTTTTCTGGAAAGCAGTCTCCTGTAGGCCGCTGTGCAGGCCCCCGCAGCTGATCATATTATTTCAGCTGGTGTGCTGCACTCACCTTCAGTGCGCGCTCCACTATGGATCGCAAAAGGGATGACTGGCACAGGGACAAGAAGAGAAGGGAAAATCTACATGCCACAGAATGACGGATGACAGCAGCACAATGCTACACATCCTCGAGGAGCCTCAGATGCGAAGAGAAAGGGAGAGAGTTCGAACTTTTCAGAACTGGCCCGCAGATGCTCCCGTCACATCTGGAGACCTGGCCAAAGCCGGCTTCTTCTTCTTAGGCCCCGGGGATAAAGTCCAATGTTTCTGTTGTGGAGGGACTTTAAGACGTTGGGTACAGGGGGACAGCCCGGCAATCGAACACAAGAGGCATTTCCCCACTTGCAGCTTCATACTGGGTCGAGCTGTAGGAAATATTCCGCTCCAAGTTGGATCCTCCGACTCTGTGGACGGCCAGCTGCTGAGTCAACTCCAGAGGATGACCATGGATGACCAGGGGACAGCTGGACAAGCGGTCTATCCAGAGATGGAGGCGGAGGACTCCCGACTCACCACTTTCCACAACTGGCCCACCGAGGCCTCAGTCCAGCCAGATGTTCTCGCCAGAGCAGGATTTTTCTACACAGGTGCTCATTGTCTCACTCTAAAGCCTTAAAAACACTTACAGCCTAATCATACGCTTTGTTTAATATTTTATGAACAACATTTGAGGATCAGTGATTATATTTCGGTGAAATATTCAGCACTGACCCAGTCACTGCTAGAGTGACCTCTCTTTGTGAGAGAGTTCAGGGTACAATTGTCCTGCTGAGTCATGATGTTGTGGACAGAACAACCTGGACAAAGCTGGGGCGGCTAAAGAAGTAGAGTTCCACAGCTTCAGGCAACACACGGGCTGTGGGCACAATATCACGAACACCAGTACAAAAAAGCTGTATCAGATGAAGTAACCCTACAGTGAGCGGTGTTTTTGTGAAGCTAACAGTGCTAGTTTGGTTAAGACTGTGTCAGAGAAGGGTTAAATCGCCTTTTCTGGTTATTTTGTGAATAAGATCGATTGATTGTACAATGTGCACTACTGAGCCACATTTCACTTTGTCAGATTATAAAGCTGTACAAAGTCACAGAGTTTCTTTCTCACTGTAGCTCTGCACATCCCGACAGGTCATGGTGACAACGTCAAATGCTTTTACTGCGACGGAGGGCTGAGGAACTGGGAGCCAGGCGACGACCCCTGGCAGGAGCATGCCAAGTGGTTTCCACGGTAACCTCATCAGTTGAATACACCTACTTGCCTGCTCCTGCATTTGCAAATTATTTTTATTCCAAATGTATGAATACTGTGTGAAGCTTTTGTTTTGTGTGCTGCGTCGACGATAAAAACAGCATCTTCATATTTCTCAGATGTGAGTTTTTAATCCAGGCGAGAGGACAGGAGTATATCAGCAACATACAGGATGCTCATTTCCATCTGGGTGAGACTGTGGTGAGAGCATTTATCCCTCTTAACTGCTCAAAATAACATCTGTTTGGCATACAGCACACACGATAATGGCACACTGACAAATGATGTTGCCGCTACAGTTCAAGTCTTTCCTGACTCTTACTGTGAATTTAAAATATAAATACTTTTCTAGGGTGGCTCATCGACTTCCACAGGCAGAGACGTCGGATCCAGAAATGGTATGTCATATGAAATTGAAACAAGGCAGGAAATGATGGGTACCTACCAAGAAACTTTATTTCAACCAAATAAATCTGGATCACAAGACATCAGTGCTGCTTTGATGCCAGTAATTATCCTTGTGTATCCTGCACTGCAGAGAATCAAAGTGTCAACATCTACTCTGGCTTGTTCAGACAAAAGGTGAAGCAAACATTGTGAGTTGTGCTCGGCAGGCTGTGCAAATAAAGAAAATAAAGGCTGCAACCGGCTGATTAAATTATTTTTAGACCAACCTGGGTGAATAACTTCAGTGGAAGCAAAGAGCTGAAATATGAAAGCCTGCGTTGCACTACATAAATCTGAAATTAGACACTAAACCGACACTAAACAGATCCAACAGTTTTCTTTGGGAGGCTGCTGAAAATGATGCATGCTCAATTACCTGAGCTAATGTTTGCTACAGGATCACAGTAATTTGGGAGCACTATGGAAACCATTTGACTGTTGCTCGAGGTTGCAGGGCAGTCACGGGAGGGCAATTATTCCATTTAATGAAAGAATATACAGACACAGTCTGTGGTTTGAAATGTTAATATATTGATCGAAAAAAAAAGTTAAGCTGCACAATTTGTCATTTATTTTCGCCCTTATCAAACAGACTGATTATAGTTTACATAACATATTTATGGTGGATATGTAGATGGCCTGTTTTGCCCTCTACATGTATGTGACTGGTCAGTGGTTGCTGATCCCATCCTTCACACCTCTTCTCTCCTCTCGTCTCCTAGACGTGGTCGGAGGTCTGGCAGCCTCCTCCGCCATGCTCTCTCCCGTGGTGCAGACTGTGCTGCAGATGGGCTTTGAAGCCAGCCTGGTGGAGAGTCTCGTCCAGACTAAGTTCCTTTTGACCGGTCAGCACTACACTTCTGTGTCTGACCTTGTCACTGACATCCTACAGGCGGAGCAGGAGGACAGACAGAGGGGGCCACAGAACAGAGGTAACAGCCATTTGTGGAAAGCAACTACGCACATTTATCATTTTGCTCATACTAATGAGTGAGTTCACAATGCTCGTATAAGAAAGATGAGTCAGAAATTGATTGATTGGGTCTTGTTAAGTTCAACGTGAAGACAAATGTACTTTACATGAGTGTTTCCATTTTTTGCTACTTTATACTTTCACCTACTACATTTTAGAAGCAAACGTACTTTTTTGTTAAGATTTTACATAAAACACATGATGAGCTATTAAAAGCAACACATTGTTAAAGATTAAGTATTCCATTTCCAACCTTTTTGGCTTGTGACCTGTTATATAAATGGTTGCCCCTTGTCACATTTGAGGCATCTATGTGCTGATAGTGGTTCTACAAATATTTCCCCTCTAAACCTCTCACATGAGTATCAGCCTTTGTGCAGTCATCTGTTACCTCCGTCTCCGGGGCTCACAAAGAGGTTCATGTATGTAGGCATGTAGGCAACATGAGAAGAGGGTGCCCTTCCTTCCAGCGTGGTGAAAACATGGGATGGAGAATTCAAAGGTGG
>JAQFJB010000002.1:17064001-17076144 GCA_029874875.1 Naso minor | reverse complement strand
TTAATAACCTCCCGGTATGCTAAATAAGTTGTTGATGCTTGGTTTTATGTGTAGAGACCCTAGTCATGCTACTGAAGACGCATGGTGCTATTTTGAGCAGTATTAGTTGTTAAAAGAGCCGGTTTTGTAAGCGTGTTGCGCACCGCCGTATTTCGATACATGTTAGCCGTTTTTGGGCTGCAACTTAGCTCCGGTCAAACCCAATACAGGTCGATGAGCGAAAAAAACTCTCTGGATGTCTTCTTTGATGAGCGCCAGTTCAGAAAAAGACCCTGGGATCATTTTACGCCGGATTATCCCTTTAAATTCAGGCAGACATCAGCAAAGAAAGTCCTGATAAAGAGCAGTGGGAAAATCTGTGACTGTCTTTTGGATCGCTGACCAGAGAACAATTGAACGATGTCATTTACAAGATGAGAAAAAGCAGGTAAAAATACAGGTCACACTCCACAGATCAGGTAGCTCATGCGTGCTCAGGCGTGGTTAGACTGGAGAAATGTGAGTGCGGGCCAGTGGGGGAGAGGGGAGGGGAGACATTTGTGCTTCAGCACAGTAATGGACAACTGGACCAAGTGTGAGTGCGCCCAAAGACACTGATCTCCTTATTAACCATGCATCGGCTACCATGTTTCCTAAAAAAGAGTTAATGTACAGCAGACAGATAAATATTTACAATATTACAATCCTTATATAATGCCTACGATAGGACGTAAAAATTCTTATTAACAAATCAAAGAGAGGAAAGATGTCATTGTGGACTAAACCTAACTGGTTTTGCCACTGAGTGCCCCACAAACTTGGTCTTGCAATTAGCACCTCAACAAGAAATAAATTACTTGCATGAGTGTCTGTATTACATTTTAAAACCGCAATGGGTGAAGATTACATCTTTACTATCTGCAAGAGAAAGAAACAAGTTCATTTTACTACATAGTGTGTCTTACAATGTCACCTGACATTTTCACAAATGCCATTTTGACATTTCACAGTAGGAAAAGCACAGCTGTTGGTAATAAAATTAAGAACGGCTTAATTCTAAATAGCTGCTTCAGCCTCAGGGTTCTTGCGGAGTTCATGTTGGTTCACTATCACAGCTCATTGGAAGCCTTGAACAGACTAGAACCAACTTAATGTTTTCGTGCTTTAATACCTATCAGAGATATTGCAAAGTCAGATTTACAATTCAAGTCTTTGCACTTAAGTCCCAAATATATACAGCTGAGTCCTAAACCTGAGTTTCAAGTGCTTAACAAGTCATTATGTGCCAGTTTTTGTGCCATTTCAAATGTTCGCTAAACTTAAAAGGGGCTTGTTGATAGCATTAACATTAGTTTATTCAGGAAATGAAGAAAAATTTATTGATTTGTGACAAACTTTTTAAAAAACAAACTTTTCAATTTTTTAGGCTTGAGTCAAAAGGTGAAAAGGCTCAAATTCAACCGAAGTCACGAGTCATCGGCGCTGAAGTCCATTTCAGATGCAAATCCTTTTTGATTTTGTCAAGTCGAGTCTAAAGCCATCAAGTTTGTGACTCAAATATGACTCAAATCCAAGACACGACTCAAAAATAGACTTTCGCCTACCAAGACAGATCAAGATGTCTGCTGTGAAAAGGCCTACTGAGTATCAAACACCCCCACCCAATATTAGGAGAGGGCACTGTGAGAGCTCAAAGGAAAGGCGTCACAGTGCATTGAAATGTAGCTCCATAAAGTTCATTTCAAAACAAAATAAGAGATTAGATGTAATTTAAATAATCCCCTCGACATAGTTACATATTTACATGTGTTCATGTATTAAGTAAATGTGACACCACTGCCAATAAGTGGATCAGTGGGTTAAGCTGTGAGAGAGACTTGCCCCAACAAGACTTTGCTTTGTCAACAGTGTTCAGAGAACAAAGATTACATGTGTGAGAGTGTGTACCAATGAATTCCAACAAAGGGAACATTAAGTCTTGTTTTTATGTTAGTCATAGCTAATCGTCAGCTAGAGGAAAGCAAACATTTTAAACACTCAACCTGTCCAACATCTGCCAATGTCTAAGCTGCTTTCGTTCACACTATTTTCACACCAGCAGGCAGCAAAGAACTACCTAGACAACATTTATGGATTTTAGCAGAAAAATCAACACACTGACATGATAATGAAGCAAGGTTCACTGAGATACGACCCAAATTCACAGACTGTGACAGCAAACATCCTTCCTCACATAGCTGGTATCTCTTGTAAAACGTTTATCTGGCTCAGTCGCTCTTCCTCTCTTTATCTCTCTTCCTCCATGTTGCCGTCAGTCAGTGTTTCTTTTAAGTTTATCTGCAAAGGTGGCGGCGATGTTTGGAATATTACAGGCTAATTTTGACTTTACTGCATCAACTTGAAGAAGAACGCAGCAGCACTGGTTGTTATGATTTCAGCCTCAACCCGAGGGATTAATGTCACTTGTGAGGTTTTGTCTCCTTTTCTTGTGGCTCCAAAAATTTGTTGTTTGTTGTGTGGGTGTCGTACACAAAATGAGAGATGAGACGCCAGACTGCACCGCATGCACATTCTTTGATTTCTCAGTGGAGCTGACAGAAGAAAAGCAGGACAAGAATACAGCACTGCATAAAACCCAAACACACTGACAATGGATAGGGTGGAAGGGAAAGTGACGAAATGAGAGCAGCTTAAACTAGCCAATCCTCTCTCCCTTTCTGCCTCCTCGTGTCCCAGATCTAACAAAAACTGTTTAGGTTTCGCCCCAATTAACAAGTAGGCAATTTAGCTGCGACAGGGAAAATTCTCATCAAGTCTACGCAGTCAAGAACAGCAAACAGCTGTCAGCAGTTTGTACCCTCCAGCTCGACTTTCCATAATTGAGTCAGTAATTTTGCTCTTTTCATCATAATACCATCCCTGTTAATCTCTCATCCACCAGCAGAGGAAGTTATGCTGTGTGCATCTTTGCACTGATTGATCACACAACACAATTAGAGCAAAAACATCCGTGAAGTCATCAGCTGCTTGTAAAACAAGCACTGAATGCCCAAAACAGTAGGAAGATTTGAGTGAGACGAATATGCTTTGCAGTCATTCGACTGAATGCGATCTGTCAAGATAGTCATCCCAGCTGTGGTGCTCCCAAAGCAATTTATTCGATGCCATGCTATAACAAATGACACCGCTGGAACCATTGGAATGGAAAGAGAGAAATGGGCTTGCAAATAGTTCTACTTTTATCTCCATTATAGCTTAATATTGCAGTGTCAGTGATGTGGAGCATACACAGGCGTACTCACACAAGCCTCCACATGGATGGGCACATGCGCACCCACTCACGTTCGGCAGCCCAAGGTTTCCGCTATGACCACATAATTAATGGTCTGTTAAATTGAGGACATTAAAATGGTGAACAGTTGTAAAAAGGGCCAACAGGGACAAAGAGGAGATGAGAATTTTTTTTTTCAAGAACACACATATTATTGTAAACCAACATCCGCACAGCGAGGGCGGTGACTCTGGACTCCGTGCAAGGTCGAGAAACATGAAGAAGGTCGGCACCTCTTCCCGATTAGCATAAAATGTGGCTGATTTAATTTCTGTTTAATAAGCAAACCTCAAAGGAAAAATAAAATAAGCACATTTGACATAAATTTAGTCCCAAACAAACCGCGAGGCTGTATCTAAACTGGCTACTATGTCGCATTTTGGGTGGGTCGTTTTTGTGGTGAGGTTGAAGGCTATAAATGTAAGCAGAGCTATCTTTAGAGCGACAGTTGTCCTGAGAGCAGGATGTGTACTGAGCCCTGTCTTCAGTGCAGCCCACCCGGCCCCCGAGGTCCTCTACCAGCAATGCTCTCTCTCCTCAGCATGCTAACTCCGATTTGCATCATACATTCCCATGTCTCCTTTTGACAGGTTGGTTTTCGTTTCCTGCAGGCTCTTCGGGATCTCATTGTATACACAAAGGTTTCTGTGGGAACAGAGCGCCAGAAAGAGGAAGAGAACGAAAGAGAGGGAAAAGAAAAGCTAAACAGAGATCTCGGGTCTCTGGGGTCGTGCTCATAATTGGCCCAGAGTGAGAGGTCGAAACACCACCCATCCCCCATTCCTCTCTTTTTCTCTCCACCTTTTTCTATCTGCTTCTCCCCTAACTCTCAAGCGGCTCTGGCAGTGGTGATAAATCAGATGGTGATCAATAATTCAAACATATTCACTGCAAGGGGGAGAAAGGATGGGGGTTAAAAAAATGTGGGAGGGAGAAAACACAAAGCCCGGTTGTGTTTTAACAAAGGACACACGTTAAGGGCGGAGCATGAGCGCTCATTACACATTCAAGCAGTGCTTTTCATCCCTGAGTACCCAGGTTGCATTGGGCTCTCAGGTGAGATGATGACACATTGGAAGGAGCTGCTAAAGTCTGGGGAGTGTGAGTGTGAATTTATTATGCAGTCACCTTGCCTCATGACCCACAAACACACACAAACACATTTTCTCAAACACTGTAGGCTGTTGTTTAATCAACTTTTTCTAAAGGCGCTGGTGCTTGCAGCTGAGGCCGAGCAGGACCCGTCAGCGTCCGCTCTTCTGTGGATGAGGGCTGCTCAGGCAGAGCAATCAACACAGGCTGGGTCAAGAACACAATCAGCACTAAACACCAGGGGTCCAGCTAACACAAACACAATACACACAGGTAAAAACATCAACTGTACTTAATTATGGGAACCTGCGTGGCCTTTACAAAGAAAGGGACGCACAGACAACTTCCCGTGAGAAGAGATTAAAAGCTTTATTTCTAAAATATCACAAATACGAACTATCACTGGATTTTCTGTGGCCCACAATCACACACTAGCTATGTCTCAATTCAGGGGTCGCATGCTCTGAAAGGTTGTATTACTGATCGTGTTGCAGCAGCGCAACTATGGCTGTCCTCATTTTGTTGGCTCCTTTAAATGCGTCTTAAGAATCCCACGTCATGAAGAACCCAACTGGTGAATCCTTCACAGCCTAACATACCTCTAAATTCACTGTGCGCCAGTGACGACTGTTTTTTTTTTCTCAAGCGAACATAATGGACAAAGTAGCGGCAGACAAACAAAAACTTCTTGGCTCCTTCTTTACATGTTCATAAGTTAACTGCCATGTCATGGTTGCTAGGCGACAGGAGCGGTGCTTGGTGATGCAAGGAGTGGTTGATGACAAAAACAGGAAAAGCTCCAAAGACCAGACTGTCTAATTAAAAAGAAGTTTTGGCCGACAAAGGCGTGTCCTTCGTGGGCCGCAGTCTTCCAAGGACGCGGCCCCTGAAGTGGGACACAGCTACTGTCAAAGACTTTTGAGTGTCCTTTCATAGCGTCTCTGGAAAAGAAACAGAGGCCACTACATGAGTGTCATTTAAGTTTGGCTGATTTTATAAATCTACACATGATCTGAGCCCTTAAAAGCAAAGAGAGCTTTTCAGCAGTGTTTGACTGGCTTTCTTCCTTTTCACAGCAGCAGCCTGAAATCAATGGCTGTGTTATTTTGATTATTTAAATTGCAACTTGCAATGAATTGATCTTACTAGGTTCTAATGACTTGCAATAGAATTTCTATCACTGAGCATGGCGTGTTGAATTCTAAGCCGCTGAACCGTTTCAGCCAGCAGGTTTCAGAGGCAGAGTTTTTGCCTTGGGGACTTGGAGTAATGTATGCGGCCTTCAGTCAGAGACATGCAGTAAGTGAGCTCGTATCACTGCAACATATATTTCATTGCTTTTTCTTTTCTTTTCTTTATATACATATATTATTTATGTAGATGCCTCTGCTGCATTAAATGTATTGGCTTTAGTGGTGCTGGCCTTGCTGCTCTTAATGAGGTTAGCAATTATGGGGGGTGTTGGTACAATTAATATCAGACCACTGTTTGTACCACTTAATTCAGCGACAAAAGAATTAGTGCTGTCACTTTTTGAGTGTGGAAGTAAATGAACGTTAGAGGAGCAAAACTTGTGCAAAATTTAGAATTTGCAGACTACAAGCACAACAAAAAGTTTTTGCTTTGTAATCCAGCAGACGGTAGCTAAAATTAGGCCTGTCATCTTAACATACTGCATGCCCCACTGACCTATCAGTAAACTAAGATAATAAAAAGTGAATGATGACACTAGCAAGCAAAGCTGTGCTGATCAGATAATCAAGACACTGAAGTGTATTACGCCGCAGTTACAAAGGCTATTGCATTGGATCAGTGTGTTCAAATTAACATGTTAGTTCTTACTGGTTGGCTTGACTTTTTTAACAAAAACGAGCCCCAGTGTTGTTAAAATGATGTTAAAATCTCACTATAGGCGTAATCAACCACTGTTGCTTGCATTTTTCTGGTCAAGAGGGCTAATGAGGCTAGTTAGCTAGCTAAAATGTGGTTTCATAGTGTTGATCAATTCTCAATGGGTTCCAGATGACTGACTATGAGTGGCCTCAGGCTTAGTGATGAATACAGTCATCATTGTGCAAAACCTGTATGTTAAAAGTGAAAAATCTGAGCAGATATTGCTGCAGCTCCATTTAAATCCACTTTACAAACTAAGAAATTAACGAAGCCAACTAATATCTTGTTTTTGGCATCTGGTGAGTACACCTAGCTTGTTGGAAGCCCGTCTCTGTACAGCAACCTGAGTCTTACACACACAGACATCTTGCACCTGCATGGGTAACTCAGATAGGGATGATGTTTGATGCCATCTGTACAAGCCAAAGCAAAACGTGTGTGTGCGTGTATGTGTGTGTGTATGTGCGTGTTTCTGCTCACAATGATATGAATCAGAGTCTAGAGAGGCTTTATGATGACTTAATAGCAGACCCAGCGAGGCAAAGATGGAGAGAAAAACACAGCGAGATAAAAGAGCTGTGACCGTCCACTCTATTCTCGCTGCCCTATCTCCTCCATCAACCTGGCGGTGCAAAGGAAATACAGTTCATTACCATTGATCACACCAGACTCCACACTCACACACACACTGAAGAAGTTATGCACATACGTGCACTCAAAGAAACTCCCACCCTGAACAGATGTTTGTAGCATCTGTAACTGATATAATTCAAGTCCCCCTGCTCTTGCCAGGAACGACTTTCATATTTCACTAGTAACCAGGTTTGGATGTATCACCTCTCCCACAAAATTGTAAAGACAGAGGTGGATTATACAGTAGCAGTAACTCTCACACTGAAGTCTGCTGGCCTGATAGCATACCATTTTTATTGCCATGCAATTTGCCCCAGCTGCTGTAATTATTCTTAATTACAGCTGTGTGATGCATTAAAACCAAAACTGTAGGCCAAGACCATGTGTATGTGTGTGTGTGCGTGGGGTTACACGTGTGGGTGTGTGCATGTCTGTCAGCACACATGCCTGTTCAGATTGGTGAGGTAGAAGACAGACACCCAGCATCTCTAAGCTTATGAATATTTAAGAGGGAATTTGAACGTTAGTGCTCCATAAAGCAAATACGTTAGCGGTGGAAGCAGGGAAAAAACAGCCTAAATCCTTTGTAATGTGTGGGAGATGACGTGAAGCCTGCCAAGGGATAATGTCATGCCTTTAGAGATAACACTCTTCAGGAGGAGGCGCAGCGCTTTTCTGTTAAAACTTTCTTGGAAGCACTTTAGCTGAACCCAGTCTTCTCTGAAGCCTTTACTACAAAGCTGGTATATTCTCTGGCTATGTCATCAAAAGCGTAGAAGAAAAGTGGGCAACGTGATGCAAGATATTACACACATACAGCCTCACAGAGTGCTCGTGGGTAGTCTTGCTGTATTTTTAAGGGTATAGATGAGGTAAAACTTGCAGATATCTGGAGCCTCTGTGGATCATTTCACTGAAAGCCTTTTTCCCACACAGGCACAAATAAAGCCATTCACAATATGGACAGTGTTTCCTCCTCTTTGCTTGTGATCAAATAAAAGCCCATCCACCTTTTTCCTTTCCCTTCTCTCGTCTTGTCAGAGGCCCACAAAGCTGCACTTCCTCCCTTTATTCAAAGCCTGCAATCTTTACCCAACACTACACCTACTGACCTATAACTCACAGTTCAGAATGCGCAGCTGTGACTGTGGGTGTGTCCGAGTGCAGAGAGGGGTGCATGAAATACTGTCCGTGTCTCGGTTAGGATGCATCTGTCATGCTGCCAGCACAGTTACGGGCAGGCATTTTCAGGGTCAATGTTCAGATCCAAGCTCATTACCCTTGTTCAGTGTGATTATGTGCGCGTGTGTGTGTCTACTCGTCCGCCCTTTCCCAGAAAACCACCATGACCAACGAAAACGGCCTCCTTCATCAATCACCCACTGTCCACGGAGCCGCATTTACCATCATCTCCATTCAGAGCAACGTCCCTCCTCATGGCTGGTCGCTGACATTCACAATATGTCTGGAACAGGTCTCATATCTGACCAATCGAAGTGCTTCCATGGCGGGTCAGTTTCAGGTCAACGGCTCAAACAACCAACCCGTTGAGACAAAAACGAGCTTGCCTGTGTCTCGGAGTACAAACAAATCATTAGACAGACAGGGCTTCCTGCCAACGCTTCCCATTCTCTGGGGCTGATCAGGGTTCTGACAACGATCCAGCCCCTACTGTCTGGGATAGTTAGGATGCAGAGGGAAGAGGGAACAGAGGCGTTTCGATCAATACAGGCTCATTATCTGTTGCCTTCTGTCCCAGAGAGATGAGTCCCACCGCTCGGCCTGTTGATGGGGAAAGCGCACCACAATTCAATTAGGGGATGGACAAGATGCCAAAAGAGGTTTGATCAAAGCACTCTGCCCAGCTAATTAGCACACACAGCGGTTCACAAGGGCTATTTTTACATCTGAGGAGCAGAGCATGTTGTTTTGTTAATGGCAGTTTTACCCTGTAATGGACTGGGAATAACCTGGCTCATTGTCAATGCATAGGTTTCAGCCAGGGGAAAACGGGGGCCCCTTGTGCTTCTGCACACACATGCGCATATGTATATTCATGCAGCACGCGCACACACACACACACACACACACACACACCTACAATCTGGTGACCTTTTGGAAAGGTCATGCAGGGTTTAATGCAACCCCTCTTTTCAGGTTAAACTCATCAGAAATGTGCAGGTGTGCTTGTGTGTGAGTGTGTGTTGCAGCCGACAGGAAGTGTCAGGTCATCCAGAAATAGTGCCGGGGGAAAATTAAGCTGTTTCCAGGAGTCTTCAGGGAGTTTTTAGGCAGCTCGTTGACAGCTTTATAAACCTCTTAACAAATGGCCGACCGCCTTCTCTCTAATGAGGCAAAGAGGGTCCGAGGTCTGGAAAGGGAAAACAGGTGTGTCCCTCAAGGTGGGTTCATAGCCATAATGTTTGCATTGTGTGTGTGTGTGTGTGTGTGCGTGCGTTTGTGTGTGAACCAATCAAAAAAACTGAGGCCACTGCGATTTAAATGATACAGACACAAGAAGACTCTCTGATGTCCTGAGTTTCCTGTTTCTTATGTAATAAATTTCTAAGCTGAAACCTTCTGAGCTGAAACCTGACACACACAGAGGTGTAACCAACAAATACACACAAACCCTCTTTACAGTTTGAAGATGATTCGGAACAGAGCGGAGCAGGAAGGCCAAAGTCAGTAGACGGCAGAAATGTGGACTCCAGTCACATTACTTTGACTCAAGTCAGACTCAAGCAGCAAATTTAATGACTTTGCACTTAACTTGACAATATCATAAAAGACAACTTGACTTGGTCTTTTGGTCTTCAACACCAGTGACTCTTGACTTCACTTAGACTTGAACCATTTGACTTGAAAATATTTGAGATTTAAAATAACGTTAGTTAAAAAGTGTGCCACGAATCAATACATTTCCCTTCATTTCCTGAATCAACTAATGTTAACACTATTCTTTCCCAGCAATTCAACAATTTTTTCTCCCAGAATCCACTTTGTTTGAAGCATCCGACAACATCCAAACAAGCTCAAGAACAAACCATGAAGAAGTGGGTTACGTTACTGAATGTGACAGCCATTGGACAAACAAGTACAAGTAAACAAGCGCTAATGGCTTGTTTAGGACTTGAAATTCAAAGTTTAGGACTTTGAACTTGACAGCAAAGGCTTGAGACTTACCTGTGACTTTCAAAACAATGACTCGGTCCCACCTCTGGTGGAAAGTTATGTGTATGACAGGAAGAAAGAACTGCATAAATGCATTTGTTTTTATCTCTGCCCTCTGACAAAGCATGACAAGTGGAAACAAGACTAACAGCCACTTATATTTGTAAGTGTACAAACTTGAGAGGGTGTATACATCCCCAAGCTGTCGATAGGGACCTGCAACTCTGAAGGAGAACTCTGAGGGCCTTAAGATGTTGCCTTAGGGAATATAATGCAATTAGTTCATGGTTAATACCAACAGCTACTTTCAATCATATGTTTTAGTTTTGTTCTGTGTGCCATTTCTCTTTGTTTCTTGATTCCTTCACGCGTGATGGGGTACAATCCATCATAACTTTACCATTTGACTCTTTTCCTGGTGTTCCTGGTGCTTCCTTAGATGTAACAAGCGACACTTACTCTGAGGTTTACGGTGTGAGCAGGGTGGGTTTTAATACTCCCATAAATAACCTTGTCACGCCCTGTCAAGTAAACTCTTCTCAGGGAAAGTGGCAAAGGAAGCATCGTCAGAGACTGCACAGCTACCATCAGTAAAATGTCAAGACCACCGATAAGAGACTGAAATGCTCCAACGAGCTGTGAGTCTGCATCCGCTGTGTTTTGAGGGACAACACTTCACAAAAAGGTTTAAGATCCTGATGATTTTTTTTTTTTTGTATATTTATATTTTACATTGGCTTTTATTGTTCTGTTACTTTATCGTACTCTTTTCCCTCAGTACAATTTCTACCACTGTGCTGCTGCTCTTGGTAAGCTGCTGTGTCGACTTGAATTTCTCCCACAGGGGATCAATAAAGGCAAGTCTTATCTATCGTAGCTTTACAAAGAACTCTATGCCGCGGGGCGTCGGGTGATTCTGTCTGTTTGAATACATATAGGTCGCCAATGCAATATTCAAAAAAGCAAATCCAAAGTTTTATAAATTTAATGATGCACTTTCATCATTCATCACAGGGCATATATTTATCCCAATACTGTCTATAACTGTGCCACTACTATTGGCTGCAAGTGCTGAGAGGAGCTGACTTCCAAACACTAACAGAGGCACCATGTGTTTTCTGTCACAACGGTAAAATTACTCACCTGGCAGGTAAAGAAATAAGTAACACTATTTATAACCAACTTAGAATGGGATCAAAACACAGTAAATCCATTGTTATGATTATTCAAACATGTTTCGCCTACAGCAGTATTAACACAAGTGAAGGAAGAAATAAAAAGGGAAAAAGATAAGCAGACTTTTTTCTGTGTGAGTCTAGCAGGGTGAGTTATAAAACTTTTAAGATGTACTGACGTTTCTATAACACACGTTTTCAGTTTTCAACATCTGATACTCAGCATTGAGCCTTCAACAGAACATGGGCTACTGCCAAGATCAAATGTGCATTTAATTGTGGTTTATCATTCTAAAAATAAATCCGTTTTCTCACTCTCTCAGTTATAACTTGTAAGGAAAGAAAAGTGGAGAAGAAGAAGTGCGGGTCAACTCACCAACTGTAAAGTGCAAATAAAGATGAGCGTGCATCGTCCGCTGCAGCAGCCCATTGTGTCAGCGGTGGGAACGTGACTCTGAGCCGCTGGGAAGGACTTCGAAACGGGTCGGGGGAGCTCTCAACGTGCCGACCAGACTCAGTCCTGATCCAAGCACCGGCGTCCCATTCTCCTCTTGTGTCCCGGTGTGTCTCTTCTGAGCAAAAAACACGCGGCGGGAGCGTCCGGCTACTGGGTCTCTTTTCTTCGCCTGCGCTCCAGCCGGCGGGTCGCACTTGAGGTGACTGACTGAGTGGGTGGTTGCGAGCCGGTGTGAACAAGGAGGAGGAGGAGGGGTGGGAGGTGGTGGGGTAGTCAAGGGGGGGCGGGGGGTGGGGGGCTGGGATGTGGCTGACTGAGGGCGTGAACTGGCTTTTGGAAGCTGTCTGTTGTGTTCTTGTTTGCGAGTGGGCGGCGGCAGGTGTGGGTTAACACGTATAGCATTTATGTG
>JAQFJB010000002.1:16947106-16957562 GCA_029874875.1 Naso minor | reverse complement strand
GACTGGCACGAAACTCATGCTCATACTGCCATACTCACACACACGCCCACACTCTCTCTCTCTCTCTCTCTCTCTCACACACACACACACACGCACAGCAGAACAAACAATTTCCTGGGCTGCGAGAGCAAACCTCTCATTGTCTACTTGTATTGATTCTACTCAGTCTCATCTCACTACCTTGCCCGTTATCTGACATCTCTAAGCACACACTGCCATTGTGACTAGATGTGTCATCTCTAATGCAACCACTATAAACTACATTACTGCTAATGCTCAGCCAAGACTCTTGACTTGACGGCGGATCGGGTCTAGCTATATTAAAAAGATTATATGAAAAAGGAGACAAGAGTGAAGAATTGGAAATCTGAAAGGGAGAGAAGGCAAACAGAGCATACAGAAAAGAAAGACAAACAAAAGAAAACGGCATTTCTTGTGCAGTGTGGAAGGAAATGTGCCAAATTCCACACAGAGTGAGACACAGTGAGGGCTTGAGGGATGCTGAGCTTGTGTGCACAAAAGACTGTACAATGATGAAAAATAACCCCATTAACCTCCACTTCTCCCCTTATAAAAACCCATAGCTCCACCCTCCCACCACAACACAGGCCACTTTTCTTGTCTCCATCGCCTCAACCCCCCTCAGTGTGTTTGTAGAAACAGGGTAAGGCTGCCCCCCCGGATGCTCATCTCCACTCACTCTCACAAACTTTTATCTGACTGGAGGAGCGCTACCCAGAGAACAGCCTCCGCCCTGGAGATGAGCCAGGCTCTGTGTGCTTACCTCAGGCGGGGTGGAGGGCTCCGGGCCCTCGGGGGCCTCTTCCACTTCCATGTCCAACCCTTCTGAGCGCAGCGGGGGTGCCCCAGCCCGCAGTCCGGGGGACTCCAGGGGCCGAGGCTCAGAGGGGTGCAGTGGCGTGGGTGGAGTGGGTGGGCAGTATGCTGATGTTGATGATGGTGGAAGTGGTGGTGGTGATGGTGGAAGATGAGGAGGAAGAAGAGGAAGAGGAGGAAGAGAGGAGCCAGCCCCTTGTTTGTTATGAAAAGTGGCCCCCGTGGCCCCTGGCCGGAGCAAGCTGCAGTAGTTGTTGGAGCGGAGCCCTGAGGAGCACAGGAAACGAGTCTCACCCACCCACTCACGTACAACTGCAACTCTGCTAGCAGCTGGCCACCAGAACACAACGGGAGAGAGTGGGCAGGGGGGCACACAGAGGCTGCCAGTGCTACACTATCAAACACTATGGAGAGGGGGAGGAAGAAAAACTCTGAAGTTTCACTTTCCACCAGCCGAGGGGAAAGGGTTAGGGCTTCTCTTCTCTCTTTCTCTCTCTTTTTCTTTCGCTCCTCTGCTCTCCTTCTCCTTCCACCCACATGCGTGCGCAGAGGATGGCAGCGTGTGTGTTTTTTTCTGAGACAGTGTGCATGTGCTGTGTGAGCGAGTAAAATGCATATAAGGAGAGGGCTTGAGGATCCTCTGTAGCGTGGAGGGATATTGTTTTGGAGAGGAGCCATCTTGCAGCTCAAGTGAAGACTTTCTGTACACGCAGGGTAAAGGACGACTACATCGACCGTGTAAGATGTTTACCAGCAACAAGTTAAGGCACGCTAGATAAAGAATTTAAAGTTTCTTACAGAACCTTTCACTCTTTATAACTACTAACACAGAAGCCTTTATTCTGCTACACTAATATCACCATATGCTGGTTCTGAGAGTGCACCTCTTTTTCTCACAGTGCATATCAATCAAAGTAAAATGTGCAGGTTATTCTGGATAATGCCTCTGCGAGTATGTGCAAGTGTGGGCAGCATTTTGGGGAATGTCTCCAGAGTTATGCAGTGGGTTAGCCATTCATTGCCCTCCTCTGCACAACGGACAGAATCACACAACCATGAGGCTCGACCGTGGACGGATTCCTGGAATGTTAAACTACCGCGCCCGACACTCCCCACTCCCACTTACTGAGAACTCACACAGATGCTTAACTCCCCATCTCCTCCTTCCCCAACCCCCGGCAGTGTAGAGTGGAAATGGAGAAAGAGAGTAAAGGGATGAACTACAGGTGACAGGGAACAGCTCATTAACAAATGGTGCTCTGGCAGAGGACACTGCTTGGGAAGGGACTATCATGGAAAAACTATCTCGGTTCAAGCCTCTTGAAGAATTCCAACATGCTACTGTAATTTTTGCAATCTTGTCTCTCTGAGTTTAATATTGCAGCCGTGTCTGTCAGGCTGTAGAGAATACAAATAACAGCAGGCTGACTCACTGCACAGTAAGAGTAAAAGGAATAGAAATAAGGAAAAATACATGAATTACTTAAACATAGAATGACCGCAGAGGAAATCAGATTCAACCTGCACCCTATAAAATGTCACAAGCTATTACTGCAGGTCTGTTTAAGCTTTAGAGAAGCATTTACTGTAAGGCGATTGACCGATTGCCAATAGCTAATCAACTAAAACTTGATTAGTCTGTTATGTGAGAAAAAAATTGGATAGAACTGGTGTTTACAATAATTCCATGGTGGAAAGGCCCTGATAACAAAAGCCCTTTCATTCCCTTTCATTTTTTAAGAAATATGATGGAATGATGCAATTCCAAAAAGTGTACAAATGACGTAGATGAAGAGTTTTGATAGGAAATCTCACTGCAAGATTAAAAGTTATTCCCATCTTCTGTATCGATAACTCGTCTCGTGCGTCAGATCCATGAACTGTGTGTCACAATCATAAACAAAACCCATAAAGCCTCTGAAGAGCAGCTACGGAGCCACTGGGAGCTACAGTACAGAGTGAGTCAATTTTCAAAAGTAGATGTGAAGTGATGAGAGCAGGCAGTGGAGAGAAAAGTTCAGTAATGTCAGTATGATCCCTATAGTTAATTGGATGTTCTTTACAGCCCGTATGCGGTGACAGTGTGGACAGGTGTGTGGGGATGGTCCGGCAAAATCCATTGTCTGGCATTGATTGTCTGACGCACAAAGGGGTAGCAGGGGCCAAATCCCAGTGATCTTAATTGGATTCAGGAAGCTGATTGACATACAGACTGGTTCCACTGTATTTTGGCATTCCACATGCTAGCAGGATGTAATCCGTGACCCATGCAAACGATGGCAAAGAGAGAAGCCGCGCATTTGAATCTTGAGCCCTGTCAACAAGGTGCGGGTCAGTCAGAATCACTGAATGTAAACAGGGAGTGAGGTATTCAGTAGTTAAACTGTAGAACATTGATTCTCAGTTTGGGGCCAATTTTGGACACATGAATATTTAGAGGAAACATGTTTTATTAAACAGTCAATTATACAGAAAAGAGAGACCTAGAGACAGAGGAGGAGGGAGGAAGGGAGGGGGAGGCACAAGCTTTAAGTCGAGGCCTTTTGCTGATACTCAGTGGTCTCTCTTGAATTGGGCCAGGTGACCTTGCTCTACCTCCTCCCTGCGAAGATCAATACTTTCCCAGGATTTTAAACCGACATACTTTGATGCTCCACAGCTGAAGTAAAAGAGGGGGAAAGAGACAGAAGTGAGACAAACAAGGAGGAGCCGCAGCAACTGCAGGAGCCGGCCAGAAGGGGAGGGAGAGTTTGAGGGATGAGTGTTAAGGAGGGGTGAAGGAGAAATAGATGGAGGAAAGGAGGGAGGGATGGATGGCGTGAGGGGGAGTACGGGAGGGAAAAAAGGACAGGAAGGATGTTAAGCAGGGGTGAAGGAGAAGCAGAGAGGAGAACGGGAGGTGGGGGGAAATAGGGCTGAATGAAGGGAGGGAGGGAGGCAGGGAGCAGCGATCTGTCAAACCATGCAGACTTATCCTCCGCCCAGTAATCTGAGGTACAGTGTTTGTTTATTTTCTGTCCTCATTTAGACTCAGGGACAGACCCGGGGAGGGAGGGGAGATTGGTGGCCACATCGACAAGCCAATTTCCCCAAACCCCTATTGTGTAGGGAATTCAAAACAAGGTTCGGCTAACCAAAAACCACCTCTTCTGTGACAATTGAAATCCTGCATTAAGACTCATTTAAAAGTATTCTATCTATGCAGGGAGCAAATAATTAACATGCTCTGAATTCTCTAAATTTCCTATGTATATACTCAAGGCTGGGTGTATCTGTAAAGTTTGAGTTCGTATCAAAAAAGCCTCTTCTCTCCCTGGAGCTTGTGAGGCTGTCTATCTGTGCTGTGACAGCATCTGATTCTCCTCTTTAAGCCAACAGAAACATCTCAATCCCACACACTTAACACTTGCACAAAAGGGGTGATGTGATGTGACGTGCGTTTGTGAGCGTGAATGTGCAACCGCGAACGTGTGTTTTGGTCTATTCAGCATCGGCCCTGTCTTTTATTTTGAAGGTGAGTGGGGCTCAACTCAAAAGGCACGGCTATGCTCGGAGTTGTACCCTTCCTTTGCTTTTCTTCTGTGCACAAAGGCAGGCAGAACTCGGGACAAAAGATCCAATTACTAGCCAGTAAAAGCAAAGAAACACAAACAGAGGAGTTGCACACACACACACAGAAATGTGCCCACGCGGACATGGATTCAAGCAAATATACGCTCACGCTGGCACACACACAGAGACACACGCATGTAGACACACTGACAGTTTAACACCCTCACTGAAGGCAGAAAAACTGACTGAACGAAGAGAAAATATCTTGTTAACGTGGGCAAATTAAGCACAAACAGGGAAGTTTAATATTTATATTAGAAAGTGCTTTTTTCTAAGGGAAGCAAGGGGATTTCAGAGGAAATTTTAGCAGATTTAAGAGTAATTTTACAACTTATGTGTTGAGATGCAACTCAAAATGAGTAGAGGACAAGGACTTAATACATATAGGTTGCACACTCATGTATAATCCCCCCAAAATACAATTTGATAGTAAAAAAATACACTTGGATAAAGCTTAATTTTCTTCAGTTTATTGTAATATATTTGATCTAAAATGATAGTTTTTCTCTTTTTTTAAAATGTTTATTATTTTGAAGGTGCTTTAACAGGATGCAGAGGTTTGTGCCATTGTCGAGAGCAGCAAACTGTTTTATTGTTCCTGGTGCTGAAATACTGTAAGCAAAATAATATCTGAACAGTTGCTGCGTTTCTGTTGTGTTATTTTGCTGCTGTGAAACGCAGCCGTAGACCCACTGATACGCACAAAGAAACTGTCACATAAAAACCAAACAAATTTTCTCACGACAGCGAGAGCGATCCCAGCAAAATGTTCTCTCACTGAGTCACCGCTGACTAGTCATCACTGGCACTGCCACACAAACCCTTTACACACTCAAGTGGCACCACACACGCGCATGAACACACACACACACACACACACACACACAGGCATGCATGCGTTCAGAGTTATCCAAATACAGTGACTGATGAGGGAAAATACTCTGCAGAGGAAGAGGATACTCATGTCAAAAGCGGTCAAGCCTGTATGTTTAATGTCTCACAGGTGACCACATGAGCAAGTGCTTAAAAATACACTAAAAGGTTTGAAGCAGTTTGTGTGTACCTGCGTTGTAAGTTATAATGAGGCATGTGGCAGGCTGGGTGTGTGCGTGTAACAATCAGTGTTAAGTGCAGTGTTAGTAAATAGGGACTTACAAGACAGGGAGTGTCCTCCTTTGGGCAGGTACTCGTACAGCAAGGGGTTATCATCTCCCATCATCTCAGCCCGCAGTGACAGCAGGCTGTTCTTGCTCATCAGTGCCGCCTTCAGATTGGCCACAGATGAGATAGTTCCGCCCCCGCCTCCTCCGCCGGCCTCCTCTGATTCGTTGGGCCCCAGGTAGCTTGGCTCTGTGGTGAGAGCCTCCTCCTGTTTGAGGAAGAAGTCGAGGCGTTCGCCGCGGCTGTCTGAGCTGTTTGGTTCAGTCACGTCTGCCCCTGTATAGAGATGAAGTAACAGAGGATGAGTTAGGCTCCTCTGTCCTAATGCAGCCAACACAGACTGACATTTAAATGTTTTCAAACCAAAGCAGAAAAATTCAAGTAGGAGTGAGGGACAAAGCCTCAAAACATTTCACGCAGCACTGTAATAACTTAATTTTAAGGGATTACATGCTTCTCTATACAGGCTGAAAATCCTGCCTCTCTTGGATTCGTGAAACCTTTCTAAGGGGATAGAAAGGGATGATGGTCAAGCTAAAAATCCCCAACATTCTTCTTGAACAGTATCGATTTAAAGATTTCACCCCACACTGATAGCAGCTTAAGTTAAAATACAAAAAAACACTGTATTAAACCGATTCTCTCCTGTCAGGCGAGTCATCGCTTACACCCAGTGTTTTCTACCAACACGTCACTGCTCTGAATCATCTCTCTCTCTCCTCAACTCCTCAACTCCCTAACACACCTCATCATCACCAGTCAACAAAAATACAGGGAGATCATAAGGAGAAAGTAAGACAGAGAGGCAGACGCAGACGTGGTGTGTGCGCGTTACGTCTGCGTGTGTGTGTTTAGCCGTCAGTGTTGTTGAAAGCAGAGTGTGTGGAGAGGCTGTCAGCAGTAGACATGTCGCTGGAGGTTCCACTGTGGATCTACAAGACTGTCAGACCACACTGCTGACGACAGCTCCGCTCAACACACACACACACACACACGCATGCAAACACACACACACAAATGGGTAAATACAGACACGAAAACACACTTTCATTGCCTCCTAATTGACATTTAACTGATGACAGGCTGCTTTCTCTAACAAAGACTTAGACAAAAATACACACCACGCACATCACAAGCTTGGAGACTTTGAAAGACTGACTTGTCTACACCTAAAACAAACACACACAGAGACTTTTGAGGGCTAATGGAGACTTGTGAGTTACCTTTAGGGGGGTGTGTGCATAATTATGTCTGATTGTTCTGGACAGAAACCTTCTGACATCCTAATATATAAGTCTTCTGTTCCACAAAGCCTATGCAGTGACAGTCGAAGTCACATTTAAAGCTAATAGGGAATAAACAAAAAGAAAACGAGAGAAAGGGTTGAAAGGGGGTGGACAAGCAAAGGAGAACAGCCCTGCTGTCCGCTTCATCACAGTCAGGTGGTGCTAAGTGTTTCCTGTACAGCCCTGTGCTCATCTGCTGCAGGGGGAGTCAAGGTGACAGAGACAGTAGTTTGCATCCACGTCTGGAATACCGATGGGTATGCAGCCTCTTCACAGCCTACTGGGTCAATGTTGACCACTCTGTCTCACCCACCTACACACACATACACACACATTCACCAATCAGACTCACGCACGTCAGTCATTTTTCATGCTCAGTATAGATAAATGATCACAGATCAGATGGATGGATACACAATCTGTATGCACGGTTGCATGTAGGTGCATAGATCTGCAAGAAGTGCAGAGATACAAGTAAGATACTGAGGACAGAGGAAGGAGATGGGGCACGACAGATAAGAGTGACACACATACAAAGTAATCAGTGGCCATCAAACTAGCAGAGGCAGAGGATGATATTAAAAGAGAGGAGATAAAGTGGGAGGAATGAAGAAAGAAGAGAGGAGGCAAAAGAGAGAGAAAGAAAAAAGGCAGAGTGTTGAAAGCGGGGGAGTTGAGCTGTGGAGGAAGATACACACAGGAACACACACGCATGAATCCATGCACACCCCCGCCCCACCCGCGCACACACAAACACACACAAAGTTAATTAAGGAGGGGGTGTAGGTGTTGGCGCAAGGGGCACGAGGTGCAGGAATTCATTAGAGCTCTGCCCCCTCCTTCAGTGGGCAGCCCAGCAGCCACAGGAGTCAATCAATAACATAGATCTACTGTGGGCCCACAACAAACACACACACATGCACAAAGACGCACACACACATGTGCACGTACATAAAGAAAGGAGAGGCAGACAAATGGAAGAAGAGGAAGCAAAGGGGAGAGAGAGAAAAGACAGTCACCTCTGACCCCCATCTCCCTCCACTCATCTGTTCATTGGACGAGTGAATGACCCCTGACCACTTTTCCCAGCATCCCCTGGACATGTGCATCTACAGATGGAACATGTCCGCCCTCCTCACAGTCCTACAGTAACAATGCTTCAGTCACAGACTGCAGATTAAATGACAGAATTATGGGAATGCAGCTGCTTTATGATTTCCTCGCACATAGCGGTTAAAATTCAGAACTCAGACGTGTGAAATTAATATGTGTGTTTTACACGTTTGCAAAGGACTTTGTCCTGCTGACACACTCTGCTGTGCAACATGCACTCTCCCGCTTTCCGAGGATTTATCCACATTTCTGAGATTACATGTGAGATATTAGAAATTAGTATTCAACTAACCACAAACAGGCTTCCACGCCAAATAATCGGAATATACTACATAATCCTCCTTCACTTATGTAAGCTTTATCAGGCCCTGCATAGATGGTGTGTTACTTAAACCTCATCCTGTTCCGACAGATAAAATCATTTACCACACCAGAAACAGTTGCACCTAATCCCGTGCACGCAGCTTATGGATTTCATCATACGTGCGCAGGGTTTTGCTGAGGATTTGTAGACACACATATTGTGGTGTCTTTCAAAGGCAATAGGTTTATCTGGAGTTTTAGAGACACTGTGGTTACATCATTCCTTTGTGCACATATGCTGAGTGTTAATGTACTGTTTGTCATGAGACAACCTATGAATTTCAATGGCATGGGATATGGCTTTGAAGTGCATGGTCACATACGAAAAACAATAGCATTTTCCTCATCATTTTTTTTTGCTCCTTTCTTCTGCTTTTACAGTGCAGCGGTCTCTTTACAGTGGAGGGAATTTTCATTTTCCCCTTCATAAAAGAGTCCGAATAATTTAGATTTCTGCTTTCTGAAGAGATCCTCCGTTTAATTTGGTTGCCATGGTAGCCGGGCACCCTTGGCTTCAACATTTATGCTAAATAAAACCCCCTTTTAAAAGGAGAGACAAATATGTGGAAATGGTGGTTCTCTTTGTTCGTGTGTGTTTGCATTTGTGTGTGTGTGCACGCGTGAGCGACGCTGCAAGCTATGTGGGGGCTTGAGTGGGAAAAAGCAAAGGCGGAATAAGACTTGCTGTGGAATAAAAGATGTGTGTGTTGAACTATACTTCAAATGCGTTGTGAGGGATACTGCATTTATCATCCATTGAGAGAGTTACAGCTAATGGATAGAAGATACAGTTTTATGTGCTGCGGTCGGAGGCTGCACTGTATATCTGAGAGAAGTGTGTGTGTGTGTGTGTGTGTGTGTGTGAGTGTGTGTGTGTGTGTGTGGCAAGGGGAGTTGTGTTATTAAAGAGCGCATTTTGAAGCAGTAAAGAGGAGGAGAGAGAAGGCCCAAAAAGGGAGGGAAGGGTCAGCTGACCCGGTTTGACCTCTGATCTTCTGTTCTGATTGTGCTCAAGGAGTGTGTGTGTGTGTGTGTTTGCGTGTGTGTGTCTCAATGAATGACTCCTTCCCCTCTACATGAACCCAAACGGTGTTGTGTGAGGGAGCTTCCATTTATAACAAATAAAAACATTTTTTTGATATATAAATAGACAATAAACATAAATCCACTTGGACACGCTGCTTGCGTACACACACATGACCTGGCTGTTGATGGAAATACTCCTTTAACACCTCGAGTCACACACACACACACACACACACACACCACGCCTTCAAATCAACAGAGACAGTAGCCAAACACAATGGAGAGAAAAAGTCCAGGGTGGTTAAGCAACGACTTACTGAGGCTTGTCGACCACAAGAGAGCTGTCAGAGAAGAAAGTAGGGCTTGTGTGCATGTTTGAGTATGGGAGTGCAAACAAAAGAGAAAGACTCCCTTATTGTGTATCTTTGTGTGTATATGTGTGTATGTGTGTGTGTTTGACAGAGAAAGACACTGAAAGACGCCTTGCCCCAAGTCGTCCTGGTTAATGGCTCGGCCAGCCTGGGGTTGAAAAGGACGAGGCATTACAAGAGCTGTGCTGTCAAAAGACTCGGTCTACGCGACTCTGCAACGACACGTTTGCCGAACGAGAAAACCCAAGTCCCCCCGTTACCTTTTTTAACAAACGGCTCCGTGCATTGTACATGTGATTAGTGTGTGTAGAATAAGTATGTGGTGTGTGTAACTGGAATATGATTAGCATGTGTAATAAGCATAGGTGATCAGAGTGTAATTAGAACGTCATTATTGTATGCAGTTAACAAATGCAATCAGCACTCGTGACAAAATTGTGTTATTCTGAATGTCATTAATGTGTGCATTTATCATATGTGATAATTATGGGTTATTAGCATGTCATTACTGAGTAATTAAGTGTACGCGATTAGTATGTGGAATTAGTCTGTGATTAGTGCGTGTAATAAACATGTGTAATTGGTGTGAGTGATTAATACATTTAATCTGTGTGTAAATTTCCGCAGACCTCCAGAGCGTGGCGGATCTCCTCCACCACCCGACTGTGGATGCTTGGTTCACACAGG
>JAQFJB010000002.1:16752809-16763061 GCA_029874875.1 Naso minor | reverse complement strand
CTACTGGTATTTTGAATTGCTTCTCCACAAAATTAAAAAGAATTGCAATAATGAGGCAGCAGAGATTAAGATATCCTGACTTTTAGTCCCTAATAGAGTCCTAGATCCTACAATTCAAAACGGTTGTTTCAAGAAGAGCGACAGCATCAGTCATTTCAGCAAGTGGCCTACAACAATGTGTGTTCTCATTCAGGTGACAAAGCCTCCCACTGGTTACAGTTACGAGCGAAGGAAGAATTCATTTGGCATTTTACACCGTAATAAGGGCCTCCAACATTCTTTTTTAACCCAAGGATCTCTCTCTAAACCTATCCAAATCATTTTTGTGCTCAAACCAAACCAAACTTCAACTGTAGCATTGCCTCATCAAAACACAGATTCATGTTTTTCAATCGTGATGTGAAGGCACAAAAAAAAAAAAAGATATCCTGCTGATAGTGGCACCAGATCAAACAATGGTACTATTTGTTGTTCCATAGGATTAAGAAGAGACTTTTTCAATTTGGAGAGCTTGTCGGTCACTTCCCGTATTGCAACTACAAAACTCTTTCATCAGAACTTTCCTGTCTGATAGTTAGAATTATAGGTATCACCTCATCTTTTAAACTCCACATTGTCAGTATGTGATGCTTTCTATCTCCTAATGATTTGATATCTTCTAACCTGAGATAACCCTGATAATTTTTTCAGGTTATCTCAGGTTTTCAGCTGGAGAAAGGTCTGGCTGCACCCGCTGTTATTCTGCTATAGGGGAAAAACGCTCTGCCGTGTTTGTACTTATTGACGCAAATCACAATTGTCTTTGGCAGCGCTCGGATTCTGTGATAAAAGGTGACACGCAAAAAAAGGAAGGGGAGTAGACTGACTACTAAAATAGTCGCCCAATGGCAAGCTTATACCCACTGTCAACATCTGGTGAATTAGATTACTTAGACTTTAGAGACCTCCCACTAGAACTCCCATAGAAGACATTACACTGCTGTTTTTATTAGGTAATCAGTTCTAGCACTCTCCGTGATGAGTAAACTTTTTTGTGTATAATCGGAGGAGTTTCCCTTTCAGGTGTTGAGCTTCATTGAATCAGAAGAAAAGTCGAGAGCATGTGTGGGCTACCATCTCTGCAAACACGTAGTCTCTGCACAAACCAAGAAACAGAAACAAGGAGGAGATCCGCTGGCTGCTTGCAGAAATGCCTAAAAACAGCCGTCCCTCCGGTAGACACTCACGTCAGCCGGTATTTGCCCGTCAAACAGACGAGCTTTACTTCAAAGCGGAGAGTTTGGGAGCAAGTTGTGAGCGCGTCTTTGTCAATGTAATCTCACAACACACCCAGCTAATTGATTCTGCTGGCATTCAGATGAATGCAGTCTGCTCATCGCTGGTGTTTTTTTGAACACTGAAAAGATAAGTCCCTGAAAGACTTCAAAACAGTCCATCAGCCCTCCCCAAAGCCCGAGCACTAGATCATCAAAGGGCGTACAACAAGGAAGAGAGGACTAGCTGGTCCATGGGGGCTTCACCAGAACACATGCTGACTTGGAGTGAAAGCATTGCACACTAACCCTTACACACCCAAAGATAGATTCACACTCATACAGATTTATACCTCATGTTTATGCCCACCACCTTACTCTGCCTCACACACACACCCATGGAGATATCCACACACATATAGATGCACACATTTATGAACGCTCACCCATACTCTCCCAGACCGAGCTTATTTTAGAGATGTGCTAGTGTGCCTGTAAGGACATTTTGTCCTGTAAAAAATGTGAAGCCAAAGCTTGTATCTTTAATTCAGAGGATGATCAGTGCAGTGAATAATGAATAGACTGGGACCTGCAGTGATCAAGGGGTAAGACTTGCTGAGCACCGGCCCATCAGGTGTTGGGCCGCATAGACACAACAGCTAAAACACAAGCAATTCCTGTGGAAAGAAATGATTGTGCAGAGACACAGCACAGATAAACATGAGTAAATACAAGCTCAAAGGAGCCGAAAATGCTGTTGTTTGGATTCACTCTTTACTCTGCAGATATTCATTTTTTACTGTGCAGTCAGGAGTTTCCACTTGTTCAGTCACAGCATCTTGGTGATAAACAGTTCTGGAAGGGAAGAGTGATGGTCGCTCCATTCAGCCTATACATTACATCCTGTAACTAACAGATGACACCATTAAACTTTTATTGTCAGTGTTATAGCATCACATATGGCCTGCTGTCCTAGCGCCAAGAGACCTTTGTTCTTTCTCTGGGACAGAAAAACACACGTGCACTGAAAAAAAAAATCACATTCATAAATATACGCGCATTTAAGAGAACAGCTGTAACACAAAAAAACAGTATGTTTGTTCCGCAAACAGCCAGATTGTGTCTGTTAACATGATGAAAAGCAGTGTCTTGGGACGTACAAGAGCTCTCTCATTCCCTCTCTCTGTCTCTATGTCTCCCTCTCTCAAGCACTTCCTCAAGAGACATAGAGAAGCTATTGATGCTGGAGTGTGGCGTCAGCCTTGCCAAAGCTGGTGTCATGGTGAATAGCTGTCCCTGAGTTGGCAGTTAGAAATAATAGTGCCAAATAGGATAGAAAAAGAGCAGTGGAGGAAAGTTCGGGCCAACCTTTGGCGCATCTAAATGCTTAGAAATACAAGAGATTCAAAGAGGTTTGATTTCAATAGAACATAAGCATTCTCTTCTGCCTGTATGTAATCTGATGTGAAAGAGGGGGCTCTTTTCGGTGAAAGTGAAGAAATCTAATGAATTCCCACAGGAAGCTGTTTGCCCAACTGAGATGAGTGCAGATGATAGAGAGGAATCCACTTTATAGTGTTAAGTTGTGGCCCTGAGCTGTTTTCCTAATCAGGGACCTGGGGGAGTTTTTCTTAATTCTGTGTGCATGTTGTGCAGGGCTCTCCTTCAACAAAACTGTGTCCCCTCTTTGGATTTATTCAGGATTTGAAGCAAAAGATGACAGAACCCATTTAAGAGATTTATTCCCTTTGCCACTCCCTGATCATTACGTCTTGTCTTTTGCTCTGCACGCTGGGTGGGTGTGTTCCACTGTGTGAATGCTGGCGCAGTGTATCTGTGCTTCGTCAGTGTGTGTGCATGTTGTGTATGCATGCACATATGTTCAGGGAGGAAGAGATTGGAAAGGAAGGCGATTCTCATTCCACTCACTCTCTGATGGTGACCTCACTGTTATGCAAATGGCCACGGCGTAGCAGACAGTGTCTGAGGCTGGGCTGTGGTACGAACACAAATTCATCCTCTCTCCTCCTCTTTCTTCCCTCTCTCTTTTACACACACACACACACACACACCATACAGGCACATTTATATACACCTATGAATTTTCCTTAAGTACCACCTGTGTCTTAACACGTAAAACAAGGTTTTTACTGAAAAAAGAATGTATCCTGACCCTGTGACTGGACGCTTGATCCTGATGCTCCACACGTGTGTTTATGTGTGAATGTGTGTCATAGAGACAAAGAGACAGAGCTGCAAAAGTTCCTCAAACAAGTAAGGACAATTTAAAGGAATAATTGGTATAGATTGTGAAGGAAAATCTGGTCAGAGGCGAGCCGAGGCAATGAGGAAGTCAGGAGATGAGAAGATGTCTTAAGCAGGAACACTTCACTGATGGACTTGATGTACCGAGGAGAGTTAGCGACAGCATACACTGTGGGGTGACCAGATGAGAATGGGTGAAATTCAGGACAGGGGATTTGGGATTGGGTGTGGCCATGTGTTTACCTGGTCACTGCAATGACCAGGTAAACACATGACAGTCAAAACTTAACACTCTAATTCTTTGTATTCATAAATTCTGCATCTCGTAGATGGTTCAATTTCCCTCCGTAATTTTTTAAAAAGTAAATGAAGTCATAAGTTGCCCGCGCAGTAGTAGTTTTCGCAGCACAACAGCCATTGCTCAGTGAGAAACAAACTGCAGCAACCAATGCAGAGTCAGCTGCAGAGTGACACCAAAAAAGTGATTCACATCAATCAATTTTTAATGTTTCATGAGACTATGATTACTCAAAACTATAGTTAAGTCTAATTTGCGGGACAATTAGGACTGGATTCAGGATTTGGGACAGATGCTTGTAATTTGGGACTGTCCTGAATTTTTTTTTGGGACATCTGGTCACCCTAATACACTATGAACCAGAGTTGTGCCACACCAAATCTGAGGCTGTCCTGTGTGCAAGCCATATTTCAAACCTTCCCTCTTCCCATGTATCTCTACATGTCTGCCAGTCAGTCTGTTGCCACCATCAGTAACCTAAACAGTCTCACATCTCCCATCCTGTCACGATCTGTGACTTGCACAAACATGCTCAGCATGCCCAGTTGATTTTGGGTCAAAATGACATGGCACAGTTTGAGTCCACTTGTCTCCTCAGAGGGAAAGGTCGCCGCAGATAAACAGAAATTTGTGTGATTAGTTTTAATTTCTATCCTGATGAGTGATCCTTCTCAGGATGACAATGTTCCCATCCACAGGGCACGAGGGGCAACTGAATGTTTTGATGAGTATGACAACTGTGTGAGTCATATGCTATGGGCTTTGCGGTCATCATATCTCAACTCATTTTAAAAACTATGGGAGATTTGAGCTATCGCTCCCAATGACGGATTGCAGCATGGGCAAAATGGGCATGTGTCCAGGGCCCAGCAGGCGCCCAGGGCCCTGGCCAATGGGGTGTTCAGTGTACGAGTTAACACAGTTAATTAATTAGTCCGTTTTAAATACTAATATGACAACTTGAAGAGGATTTAAAAGGGTTTTTTTTTGTCACACATACATATCGTACACATTGGTAGTGAAATATCTGAACTTCAACTATAACTGGTGCTACCTGTCAGCAACTGAAAGGGAGAATGGTCCTTTTTTGAAATCGACTAGGATCAAGAATGAGCTAAGGACCAGAAGGACACGGAGATGCTTGAACATGCCGTCGTTCAACGCAATCGAATCAGAACTCGTCAGAGAGTTGGACTTTGTTGACTTACTCACTAACTTTTCTTCCAAAAAGGCCAGATAAAACAGCTGATCTTGGTGGGACATTTTTCACTTTTTGTGTGGTTGAAGCTGCACTGTGGCTCTTTATTATATTTGACGGTCATTTATATTTCCTTTCATTGTTTGTTGCTGGTGGTTTTATTTTTTAAGGTGTGTGTTTTGACCCCTAAATATGTAGGCCTACAAGCGTCTGTGCTGTACCTGTACATGAAGCAAAACAGACTTAAAATGTCATAATTTCACATGCTGAGAACTAAACTGAATTTAGTGATACATATGCCGTGATCTGAATCTGTGCTATTGTGTGACCAAAATCTGTGTGCTTGGGAGACGGCACATGCAGTGTGGGTGTATTAGCGTGTCGGTAGGGGTCCGTGGAGAGTTTGTATCCAGGGCCCTTAGTCGTGATAATCCGTCCACGATCGCTCCCCATCATTATCATCATCAAAACACCTAATGAGGGTACAAGTTTGTTAAAAATAAAGTTTCTTACTGACTTACTGTCATTTTTAACTCATCTCCATCTTCATTTGACTGTGGTTGGAAGCTGAAATCAATAAACAGTTCAGGCTTTCTAATCAAACAGCAATAACTTCTTTCCGTACTGACCGAGATCACAGTAGCACACTTGGTGAAATGGTACTACTGATTTTTGTACTTAATGAAGCCCTTTGGCAAAGCACTCTCTGCTTGCTCAGAGTAAGCACTGCCTGGCCGAAGCTAGAAATGAAGACACTCAGTAAAATGCACAGTTAATGAAAATGGCAAAGCCAGCAAGTCAAAAAGAGAAAAGAAAGGCAAGATCCTCACCATCCCTTGTCATCCCTTCTCATCTCAAGTCTCATCTTTGAAAGTCGGTGCCACTCAAGTGGTCACTCTGGACTTTCTTCACAGGCAGTTTTTTTCTGAGTGTGATTGCTTTATTATGAGTGATTTATTCTTCTTTTTCCAAGGATTTTCACCTTTGAAAGTTGGAGTTTCTGTAGTTGAGACTCTCTTGGTCACCCACAGCTGGTTTTATATATATATATATATATTGTGTCAAATGCACTGTTTGATGACTCTACAAATATATGCAAAACCGTTTAACAGCTGGTGTAGGCAACGTCTGGAAATCCACTTATGAGACTCCTAAGGAAGCAACTCCACTGCACCCTCCCTCCCTGTTTTTGCTCTGGTTTGTGTTTTATTTTATTTGCTGATGCTCTATCCTTAAGTCCAGTTTACACCAAAGATTCCTGATGAGACAAACTGGTTGCAGGGAAAGTTGCAGCGGTGTAAACTGGTCCGTCTCAGCTCGACTCAAGCCAGTTGACGGTGTCGCCTGCAGCTCAGCTTGTCAACTCGTCAGAGGCCAGTTTCAGAACGTGTAGCATGTTACTAGTTTCAACAGCAATCAGCTTGTAGCAACTGTCTCTAAGAAGTGCAGCGTAGAGCAGCCAATAAAAAACACGCTCTCTTTGAAATTACCCGTGGTTGGCCGAAAAGTGCTCGTCACAGTCTTCATTTTCTAAAGTCTGAATACAGAGTGAAGGAGAGGTGCAGAAGTCTAGTGAGTTCTTTCAGACCACCAGAATTACATTATGGTGAACGTTTTTTTTTTTAATTTTTGCCCAATGACACCAAAAATTACAACCCTAACCCTAACCCTAACCCTAACTGCCTTTCCCATCTTTAAGTAAGAGTAGTTTCAAAAAGTTTCAGCATATCTTATTGGAACATTTATGATTAGAATTCAGAATATGCTCGCACATAGAATTTAAGTATATAAATGAAATAAACTTTTCAAGACTGAAAAATATCTTTTTGTTTTATTCCTCTCAGCTGTGATCCACAGCCACTGATAGTGACTGATTTCAGAGCAGCACAATGAAATAATCAACTCTGTCAGTTCTGGTTCATTGTATTTTCTTCCTCACAGTGGCTGTTATTATCTTCACAAGGGAGCGATTCTGTGAATGCAGCGCCCTGAAAATGTGAACTAATGTCAAAAATGTACATTGCACCACGGCTGAATTAAGACAACACAAAGAGAGCTCTTTTGGAATGAAATGGCAGACAAGAAGACAGCAGCACATTTGCTTCATCTTTACAAAAGGAAGATCTTTTTGCATCAGGTCTCCAGGGAAGAGTCTGATTGGAGGGAATCCAATTCAAGCCTCATACTTCTGAGTAACGGCAGGATGTTCCATCTCTCTCTCTCTCTCTCTCTCTCTGTGTGTGTGTGTGTCAGTCAGTCCCTATACTTGATTTAAATCCCACACATCTTTCCTCTCTTTTTCTCCTCATGAATCCATGTTTTGCTGTCAATAGCTACAACTCACAACAATGTAAGAGTCTCCTCTCCTCTCCTCTCCTCTCCTCTCCTCTAACATAGGGTCAGAGAAAACAGAGAATGCATCAGGGGACATGCAGACTGTGAATGCATCAACTGTGTCTAAATAACCCAGCTAAATACCAGTCTCATTCAAACAGCAGGTCAGAAGAACAGCTGCAGTCAATAATCTCATTTATCTGCTCAGCCATCAGGGGAAAAAAATCTGCTTCACTTTGGATCACGGTAGCTGTCAGACTTGTAATGTGGAAAAAATGAAAACCCTTTGACTAAACCGGTGTGACTGTCATTCGCCTGCTTTCCTATGTCTCCCACACGGTGCAAAACTCAACGCTTACAAGGGGAGTTGAAACATGCCGTGACATCAAGAGAAAAGTGAAGTACATGCTACGTGTGGAGCCAGAGAATACATTAATAATTTCACAACAGTGTGAGTTTACATTAATGTTGATGTATATGAGTCTGTGACCTCTCCTTCAGACTCAAGGTTAACCTTTAACTTCGTTTTAAGGTGAAGGGGCCCTTAATTTTACATGGTAATTAGCCAGATTACTCATTTCCAATATGATTGACCCACAATGTGAACACGCCACTTTTGTCAATGCATTAGGATTCACAACACAAAATCAACCGCCTCTCCCTCTGCAGTGTCTTAGATCTTGCCCTAGACTAATTACCAGACTGTCCTCTTTCAAAGCTTTGTTGTCGGACTAAGCTCTGTGGATCAATGAAATTCCATTTGAGCATCTGTTGCCCAAAATGACTCTGGTTGGCCACTCCTTAACGAAGGGTTTACGAGCAATTTACTGTTGTCCTTTCCCAAGGACACGTCTCTTTGTTTTAATACACAGTCAGTAATCAGTTCTAAATAAACTAAATTAATCCTCTCAGGACTTTCTTCTATGCACAAAGTTAGGCTTTGTGCACCCAGACTGCTTTCACCTGATAGTAATTTAGTTTAGCATGTGTGTGTAATAGTGAAAAACGATGATGTCTGTGTCCTATTTTGATTTCTTTTTTTCTCCTGCATTGTATTGTTGAATATAATTAGCTAAAATTAACTCACAATGCAGCACAGGCAGCATGAATGATGTGTCTGTGTTTCTTTGTGTGTGTAGGTGTGTGTTTGTAGGTGATGCATGCGGGTATATCAATAAGCCTGTCATCTCGACACATCCCCTCCTGTGTTTCTTTCTTGCACGCAGCAGCTTTCTCTGAGTCAGTGGACCATAAATAGGACATTTGTTGTAATATTTTATCTTTTAATTCTTGGTATCTTCCTATAGACCGTGTCTGCTGCATCCGCGCAGCTCTGCCGACATGCTGCATCGAGATTTTTGATCACACTATGGACATCTGCTGTGAAAGATAGGACAGATAGTTCAGTGGTCATCCCATCTACTTCATGTCATATGCACTGAATAAACAGATTCAGTAGGGTCGTGCATCCATGCAAACTGGCACGCACATGAATGAATAAACATGCAGAAACATGCAGATTACTGTACGCTTGCATGGAAATAAGCACACTATCATACACACAGTAACCTTGCTATATTGTGTTTTGTTTATGGAGTATTTCAATTGACCAATTATGCATTTTCTCACGCATCAGTTAAGTACCATAATATCACAAATTAAAGTATTTTTCATGAAAATCAGAGGTGTTATTTGATGAATCTCCCTCATCTAAAATGTCATTCTATTCAAATGAAGCCATTAGTCTTTGTTAAAACGGAAATAGACTTAGCCATTAAATGATTGTCTTTCAGCTTTTCTCACAAAGACAAGCCACTCTAATGGCTCACTTGAACACAAGGGAATTATTATTGTTTTTTGCCTTCAGTATAATAGAAATTTACAAGTGAACTGTCAATCATATTCCCCATTACCATTAAGATCTATTGCATTTATTGTTTAAAAAAATATAAAACCCCATAATTTAAGTGCAAATTAAATGCAACACACATCATAATTAACTCACTGAATTAGTTACACAGCAATGAGGGAGTCGTCTCCTGCCCCCAGTTTCCTGTCATGAAACCAGATTGTCTAAAAGGCAGGTAGGTTAGAAAAAAAAGCTCAGTATCTTCACTTCGTACTCTGTTTCCAGCTCACAGCTACATTGACAAGTAGCTTTGCCAAATGTTTTATGGCAGCACATCAAAGGGAATGATTATAGTACGATCTCTGGCGAGACCACGGCCACTCAGTCAGCCTTCACAACCGTCAAGCTGATATCAGATGTGTTCGGCTGCCTCTGCCATCACTATTGTAGTCGCACTGATTGGTTTATGCTTATTGAAACACGATGTTTGTTACCTCAGTGTAAGTTTCAGTTTATCTGGAAATGAGAAACTCCTATTTTACATTGTGGTTACTACTCATATATTAGTTACAGCAGAAATAAATGGACCCACTCTTGTGCAAATTAAGCAGGGGACTACATTTGTGGTTGGCTGAGGCTTTGAAGGATTTTCCCATTGTTACTACTGGCCAGTATTTATTTATTTATCGCTAATGAGAATGACCCAGTTCACTCGTCCATGGGTCAACACTTTGATGAGCACGCTAACGTGTAATCTGTGGTTTTGTTTACTGTCTTTCCCTCATTGCTTAAAGATGCGAATTCACGTTTCACATTATGCTAACTACATGTGATTATAACAATCATTCAACTAAAATGATAAGGGGAATAATCGGTGAAAACTAAAAGAACTGTGTGCCACAGATGAAATAAAATCTTGAGTTGAGCTTCATGTTTGAATTGGTCCTCGGCTATGTGAGCTACATATCTTCTAATGTTTCTGACAGTCCATTTTTGACATTACATCCTTCTCCTGGGAGTGAAATAATGTCTGCCCTCCAGGCAATGTAAATGAA
>JAQFJB010000002.1:16667725-16678158 GCA_029874875.1 Naso minor | reverse complement strand
GTCCACGTGGTCAGATGCCTTTAGGTCATAACAAAGACCAACGATGGCATGAATGAATTGGGATAGCTGTAAAATAGAGTTCATTGAGCAACTTATGTGTACCAGACTTAATTATTGTAAGAGTACAGCACTTGTATAGTGTATGAGTAGCTTATATTTGGAGTCCAAGCACTGACTTCATAACACATATCCTCTTTGCATGGGCTTAGCATTAGCAGCTGCATATGGCCTTCCTGCTACTGGGCCTCTTCAACAACTGTGAAAAAAACTTAAAGAACGTGCTGTATAGAGGAGCTAGATAAATAATATGTCAGCCATCCACTGACATGCCGAAGCCGGCTGAGACACACCAGCTATGCATCATGTAATTCTTAACTTACACATATTGGAGAAGTCTCTTCTTATGACAGCTTATGTAGCTTTGATAATAAGCAGATGACTATAAGTACATGGTCGGTCATGGGCCAAAGGTTAGTGATGAGTGCAGCTGTTTTGCAGCTCTGCATAACGTTGGCAATGTTGATTTAATCATGACTGTCGGGCAGACTGTCACATGAATGTTTTTGAGGAAATATGTAGAGAAAATGCATATATATACTTATCTTTGAGTAGTCTGACTCACATGATGTAGATTGTGGATATAAATCTGCCATTAAAAGACTTTTTCAGTTGGCATTCATCTCCCTCTCCCATTTTAAATTGACCCCTTCGCTACATCTTGGTTAAGCTGGGGATACACTGCATGACCTTGGACAGGATTTTATACAGGATTCACAAACATTCTGAGTCAGTTTTAATTCAGTCATCAGTAGTTGTGGGCAGTTGGCGTGGCAAGTTGGCACAGTAATCTCTAAGTGTATGAGGGCACCGACTCAAAGTGGCAAGTGTACACATAGTGTACACTGGTCACTGACCCAACGGTGAAATAGCGTCAATAGCCAATGAACACAGAGGAGGCGGGTTGATGGAATACAGTAGGCTATGTAACATAATCAAAAGGTATGTGGTTCATTCACCTCCATCTCCCTCTGTGGAGTCACCCCTTCAATAATATTACACCAACCAAATGCATTTAGTCCTCTTTTTTATTTAGTTTTTTCTCGGTGCAGATGGTAGCACATATAATGTTTGTTTACTCTTTGTCTTATTTGTCTTTTGGCGGTTGGCAAACAAGGTGCATTACCACCACCCTCTGGACTGGAGTGTGGACTTGTTTACTCTTGTAGGTGTTTTAATGTGAGTGCGGTGCGTTCAGTTGGAGTGACAAGGTGTGAAGTCTGTGATCCCTCATCTGACAAAATTGTTGAATGTGTGATCCCCAGTTTTTAAGCCATCATAAACAAATCTGGTGAAGCCATTTGCTTAGTATCTGTTCATAATAGGATTTTGAAAGTTGTGTACCAGTTTTAGGATTTGGCATAAGTGCAAGATTCATTCTAAAAAGTACGAACAGGTTCTTTTATCTCTTACAGCAGAATAATAATGGGTGCTCCAGACCTTTCCTCAGCCGACACAGCCTTGTGAAGATAAGGCTGGCTATGTGAGACTGTTCTGTGTGAGAGAGTACAGTGTGTTTCATTGTTTTTTTAATTTCTGTTTTTTGTATTTAATTTAGTTTAGTTTCCTTTCCCAGAGAGTTTGCTAGTTTAAGTTTCGGTTTTACAAGAGTAGGAACCCTTTGTTGTAGCACACCAACATCTCATACATGCTACCCAGTGTTCAAACCAAAATCAAGTCTTCAAACAAAGCGAAACAGGTGTAGCTAGACAGCAACCTCCAGTGTGTTGTCACATTCTCACTGCAAAGATTCTGCTGCCAACACAAACTTAATGAAGGAACTTGTTGTCTCAAACACATATGTTCCAGACAGTAAACACTGGTATACTTGACACTGAGTGACACTGGGCAGTTCTTCAGACCTGTTTGGCTGCAAAATGAGGAGAAAAAAAGTGACGTTCGTGTGTTCATGTGTACACTCTGAAATGCCATTCCATTCTCTCACCTACATCTTTATGAGTGCATATCCTCCTGGTCCTATTGTGGAAAAAGAAGCTGTTTCCATCACAGGAAGGCCCCTTTGACCCCTGTGAAAATCTTGTGTTTGTCTGCCTTATTTGAGGGTCTGAATGGCTCAGCCTCCAATGGCTGCTCTTTGGCGTTTTATTTAAAAAAAATAAGAGAAAAAATAAGAAAGCTGTCTTGAAAAAAATAAAGTTGATTGATAACACTGATCAAGATAGCTTTCTTAATTTTAATGACAAAATAAAATATTTGCCCACAATATTAAAGCTGGGGTGGGTAGTTTATTTTGGTGTCATTGGGCAAAAAATCCACAATAACCTTTCAGCATATTGAAATTCAAGTGGTCTGAAAGAACACTAGATTTTTGCACGTCTCCTTGGCTCTGTATTCAGGCCTCAGAAAGCGAAGACCATGACGGGCACTTTTCGTCCAAGCACGGATCATTTCAGAGAGTGCGTGTTCCCGTTGGCTGCTCGACGTTGCGCTTCATAGCGACAGGTGGCATCGCAGTGAGCTGATTGGTTGTTTAAACAAATGATGTGCCTTACGTTCTAAAACTGAGACAGACAAGCTAAGATGCAGCAGGCGACAATATCAGCTGGCTTAAGTGGAGCTGAGACAGACCAGTTTACACTGCTGCAACTTTCCCTACGACCATTTCATCTCATTATGAATCTCTGGTGCAAACTGGCCCTAAAAGAGAGAGTGACAACAAACGAAATAAAAAACACATGAACTGGAGCAAAAACAGGGAGGGAAGAGTCCAGCGTAGTTGCTTCCTCAGGAGTCTCATGCTGCAGCTAACTTGATTTTTGAGCATTGCCTTCTTCAGCTTTAAGTACTCGTGACCAAATGAGCAACAATAAATGTTATTAAATAACACCTCTAGATGTTTTTTTAAGAGTTTATCTCTGTGTCCATCTTTCATTAGATTCTGCGTCGATGTTGCTACATCCTGATTGGTGCATACATGCATCATATTTGACACAACCTTTTTTCAACTGAGCTCCACCCACCTCAATAAATGGGACGAACATAAACAAAAAAAGAGGGAGCGTTCATGCGATATTGAGCTTCCTGTGATTTTTTTCTGTGCACTTCATCTTACCATCCCCAAGCCAACACAGAATACTTCCTCTCTCTTAGGTTAGAAACCACCAGTGAGCCTTTAAGTCGTGCAGAGTTGAGAGAGAGGGGGGTAATTTATCACCGTCCATCTTGAACTGTTGTAGATGGAGGCCCGATTTTACTGCTGGTGTCACATGTTAACGAGCAGATTTTATGGTGGAACAGATGAAGGGTCACAACATCTAGAAATTAACACACCAAGTGGCGTGACTACAAATTAATTTATTTATGTAGAAGTTTGTCTTTTGATTTTATAATAAATGACCTAAAGAAACGTTTTGGAAAAACCTGATTTTTTTGGTTTGTTTTTTTTGTACACGTGCACCAACTCTCTGCATCACCTTAGAAAAAGGAAATAAACGACAGCTTTTCCGTTTGTCTTCGTGTCTTTATGAAGATTGGATCGTTTCCCAGGTCACTACTGTAAGAAAGGATCAAGTGTCCCTCTTATTGCTAAGTAGCTGATGTCACTAAGCTGGAATCCCTCCATTTTCTCTACTTCTCCCACAGTGTGTGTGCCTTTGTGTTTAAATCTAATAAAAGTGTGTCTTGTAAAAATCACGCAGAAGACTGATAGCGAACGATGGGGATGGTTCACGGAGGGGTTAGGGCCATGAAACTAATTGAGTGGTGTCTTGTTTCGCTAAAGTGGATTCATTAACTTTGTCTCTCATCACTGCAGGACTGTGCGCAGAGACTCGACATACTGATGACTCCTACTAGGCACTGGGGGAAAAACTGAACACACACTGTATGTCAGTGGAACAGGACACGACATCCTCAGTCCAAAACCGATGAGGAAGCTGCGCATTGTATAATATAATTTGTATAATGTTGGTTACTGCTTTATATTCAATATAAAGGCCAAATTTTTATAATAGTCAAAGCTCAAGAGGCTACAGATGTTTAAAATATTGCATGAATTTCATATCAGTTTTCCCTGCAAAATATGGAAACAGTCAGGAGCAGATAAGGTTACTTATCTGAAACTGCTCACAGATGTAGCACAAAAAACATAAAGTCACATATGGACAGAACGACCATCTATTCAATGCAGAATGCAACAAAACGAAAGAAGGAAAAGGAGAACAAATGGAGCAAACTCAGACTCATGAGACTTGCAGTGAACAGGAACTATTGTGGTTCAGTAATTACAGTAATAATTCATGCAGAAAACACAATTTTTGACTTAAAGCAAATATTCCATTATTACTAATATTGATTCTTTTACTGTTATTATTCTATATGATATGTTTTGGTTGGATTCTTTGTACTTTCAGAAGGCCAAAGCGATTGTATTAAATGTTCTGAATTATCATAAACTCATAACCCAACAGTGAGAGATCCACAGATATCCCTCTCTTTTCCTGAACATCTGGACAGCCTGCCGAGGAGACATCTGTTTAAGCCTGTGCCAGTCATTCCTGTAAAAAATGGTATTTCTGTGCAGAGTTGTGTGCCAGAATGGACAAAGATTTAGAAATAGTTTCCTTTTCACTGTCTCCCTGCCTTTTTGAGGTGGTAGTTTCTGGAGTGACAGGGTGAATCTTCAGCAGGAGGGTGAACGCTTGAGCAGCTTCACACCCTTCAGATCCCTGAGGGAGCCTCAACAGATTAGAAATGCATACTTAAGTGCATACATTGGAATCAGATGAAAAGATATATAGAACCATAAGTCTTTTTTTTTTATCCCTGTGCCAACTACATCACTCATTGGTTGATAGACCATCTCTATGACTGTTTAAGCACTCTTAGGTTTGAAAACCACATATTTGGAAACTCTTCCACAGTGTCTGTTTGCACAGTGAAGCTGAGTGTTTTTCTTCACACTTACCTGTAAATGAAGAGTAAATAAAGCAGGGTAAATGGTGCATAGTCTACACACAGGTGAGAATGACACTGCAAACCCACCGTCCAAACAAAGAAGTCATTTCATTCACCTGCATGTCCCTCCAAGTCTCTCTTCACAGGTTAGCTTTTAGAATGACCACACTCACTGATAAGTCATACTGGGGTTAGCCATTTAGCCGCTTACTGATAACACGGGGCTAGAAAAGTTTAAATTGTGATCAAGCCAGCTATCGTTTTGGTGGCTTGGTTGTAATTTAAAACAGCAAAATTTTAAATGATTTCAAAAGAAGCACCATCATCAGTGCTGGCAGAGGTGAAGTTAAGTTGCACGGTGCTTTTCTTCATGGTCACAATTCAGCATCTTATTAAACCAAAAGCAAATTTTTGAGGGACTACATTCCTAAATGGAGGAAGCTCTCACTTTTTTTTTGCCGTTGTTGTTGTTTTTATTTTGCCAAAAAACAAAACTAGGTTGAAACAACTTCAACTACTGCGCAACATGAAGGCAGCACTTCAGCACCGAATTTTTCCAATCTATTGAAAATGCTAACATTTCTGCTGTGCCATTCTTTTTTTGCTTAAAGTGGACACCAACACCAGACAAAAAACTCATGAAATGTTCCTGGTAGGAGGTAAACATTACTACTCTTCGTATTACTATAATTAACTTTTTCTTTGCTTGGTTTAACAGGGCATTACTCTGTTTAGATCAGCTGGATCACAAGTGATCTGCTTAAGCTTTTCAAAGCAACTAAGCACTGTTTATGAAAATTTGAATGTTTACACTTGACTTCTATGGACATGCCATACATCTTTATATCTGCAAAAAAAAACAAAAACCCACTAATGCATTCATGCATTTTGGCATATAGTTTTCTCTTGTTAAGATTTTTCATTTAGCCCAAAAAATACGGGCCCAAAAGCATTAAAAGAGAACACTGCAGCTCAAAAATGCAATCGACTGATCTTGAATCCTTTCAGTTTTGGAGATATTTCTTCAGGCCTTAATAAACATTCATTTAGACACTGATCAAGCCCTGAAGCTTTCTCTTATTAAAGAAACTGAACTGATTAGTGTAAATTCCCTGGACAAACTCTCTGAAAGACGCAGGAGGCAATTATGCATGAATTCAAGAACTACATGGATTAGCGGTACGACATAAGCAGGGGGTCGGGGTGTGGATCGCAACTGAAGCTGTGACTGGGTTTTTTAATGACTGACTGTGGTGAGGCAAGGAGGAGGTCCATTGTGTCCAGATCTGCAACGTCTTAGCCGGCTGCAGCCGCAGCGATGCACATGGCACTGCTCACTGGGGCAGCGCTTTGATGCACATCTGCTCCCAGAGTGAATACAAAGAAGAGTGCAGAGAAATAAAATCATTAAGGGATTAAAGAGACAAAAACTTAGATAGTTGGGTATTTGAGAGAAAGAAGCGAGAGCAGGAGACGAAGAGAGCTAAAGCAGCTTAACACCAATTTGAATCAGATTTTAAGAACAAACAGCTCTGCTACCTTATTTTGTGTCTGTATTATTGGTGTGTGTGTGTGTGTGTGTGTGTGTGTGTGTTTGAGAGGGGAGAAATAAAGAGGGAAAGAATCACCAAATCATATTAGCAGCCCCCTCCCCTCCCTTACAGAGCAGCCAGTCTGGAGTTGGGGTGGGATATGCAAATCCAGGCTGTCTGTCTGCCTGCCCCTTCAGAGGCGGCAGAGCAGAGCAGCACGCTGCTTCTTGCACACACACCCTCACTCATGCAGAGTGCAGAGGACTTGGAGGGTCGAGCCTAGTCAGCAGGTCCCACACACGCTTGCATGTGTGCACGTATGGAGCTGAAACTTTCCTAGGGAGAGCCACACTTAACGCACTCTTCCTTCTTTCCTCTGTCCTGCTCTCATCTTTCTCCTTTCCCCTCCTCCAGCACACCTTTGTCTTGTTTTCCTTGCCCCTCTTCCTCTCCCCTCCCTCTTCAGCCTCACTAGTTTTCCCCACTGCTCTGTCCTGTGTGCTCAAACCGTGGTTGGTGTGCGAACTGAGAGCATGCTGGGCGAGATGCTGATGCCACAGCTGTTTGGGCTCCATGTCTCCATCAGGGCCCACTGAAGAAGACAAGACTGCACGTGAGCCGGGAAGCTTGAACACAACACTCTGACAGAGCCAGCCATCAAGTTGCAATTTCAAGACTCTGGATTTTGCATTTTTAAGACTTGAGGACTAATTCAACTTTTCAAGACTTAGAGAAATAAACAAAAACAATGAGGACCAAGTGGTGTCTGCTGGTTGCACAGTTCTTTCTTGTGGGAGTGTTGCTATCTGTGGTGGACAGTAAAGGAACTTTCTATGGAGGTCATGTCAACCCTTTCTATGGAAACAGATACAACCTGTACAAAGCTGGACTCAACCCTCTCCATTCACCAAACAAGCCCATGACCCGTCACAAGTAAGTTCTCGGTTTTGGACATGTCACAGGTGCTGATGCACATTTTATTTTCCTTCCCACGCTGTCAAATTCTGAATTCAAAAATCATTCCAAGCAGCTCGAGTGCTTGCAAACAGGACCCACCTCATACTGTATTTCCTCTGAGAAACACATGTCAACAGTGAGTTGCAGAAATGTGGTTTTAGTTAAGGGCATCGGCGTGGTAACAGATCCCTGAATTGGCTCTCTGTTTCTCTCAGCATCAGCCCTTTTCTGTGGTTCACACCTAAAACCATCTGTGGATGGGGATAAACACTATAGAGCAACAATGACATGCGGCGTTATGAAAACAAAGCCGTCATTATGGTCTGATGGTGCAGCAAGGGGGGGTGCTGAGTTGATGACAAGAGTATTGATCCCTTGCAGACACTGTGTGTGTGTGTGTGTGTGTGTGTGTGTTGGGAGGGGGCTCAATTAGAGGCAAGACTTACAGTACAGCTGAGACCCCGCTGCCAGAAGGGAGTGGTACAACTAATATCCAATCAATTTTTACGCAATGACACAGCGGTCTTGACTGACTTTGCACTGAAATTTCGATTGAAAGCTTGTTTTTTTCTACCTAACTTTTCCAGTATCAACAAGAAGAGGTGATGAATTGTTTTCCTTTCTCTTTTAAATACACAGATTTGAAATTGTTAGGACCACATGAGCAGAGAAAAATAACAATCTGTACATATGCTATATGACAGACATGAAGCTGTGAGATGAAACAGAGCCTTGTGGATATATTTTGCCTGGACAGAGATGGCTGATGTTTGGCCTGCAGGGCTCTTTCGGGTTTTCCTCCTTTTTTTCCGTCTCTTTTGCTTGGCTTCCCCTGAGAGCTGTTATGTCTTTGGACAGCTCTCCAGCTACCTGCTGCTTCACTCAAACGGCCACAGACCACTGCTGATGACCCAGCCCTGCTTAGTCTGCCGTGCACCCTCACCTCCAAGGAACAGACTCTTTAGCATCCCTAGCCCTGACAGCAACAACCACATTTTGTCTCTTACTTGAACTTCCTCACCTAAAAATATACCCATCATCCATCTCTCTCCATATCCTGATAGACATCTAAGGACAAGTCACCACTTGTTTCTTTTTACTGGTGATCAATGTGGGCAAAATTTAACTGTTTCTCACTGAAAAAAATATTACATCATTGCATTTATTACAGCAAAAGTAATCTGCAGCATTATCCATTATTGTTCAAGCACTTGGACAATAAAAATAAAATGTAGCATCCAATCGGAAGAGCAAAAAGCAGCAAAGTCCAAACTATTGTACATGTAGATATAGATAAGTGATATACATGAATACAGCAACAATAAAAAAAATCATATCGCACAGTAAGTGCAACTTGAAGAGTATGAACAGCATGAATCGGGTGAACTAAATTCACTAAAATATATTCAGCATGTGCAGCAGCTACAGAGGGGAAATTGCTGTTGAGGTGTAAATATACGACAGTTGCAATTAAGAGTAATGCTAGTAAAAGACAATATACACAGAGTAAACAGATGGATATGGTATACACACATAACAGGTCAGTGTGCATTATAGACACAAGTATAAATAGGAATACACTTTAAGACAGATTTATAAAGTATAGATAGTGGTATATAGTAATCTGCATTGGCATATAAAGGCATAAATAGTGCAGGTAAGTGTATGTGAAGTATTGTGACAGATGTGTCACTCAGCACAACTCCTTCAAAGGTGTTTTTAAATAATGGCACAATCACATGTCGAACGTTCTGTACTATTTAACACATGTAAAAATTTATATTGACTCTTGAATTTAGGTGTGGAATGTTGTGAGCCAGCCAAGAACAAATTAAATGTGAAAATGACAACTGTGGAGTTACAGGGAAAGTTTACCCCCAAAATGTCAGAGCCACTGAAGTCACCTGTATGAAAATACGGAAGATTATTTAACATGCCCCCAAAGATCCTGCAAAGTAAGAGCTTTTTTTCTCCTCAACCATGCACATTTTTTTGGTGGCTTTACTAACTCATTTCCACATTAATCTGCTGATTGGTCAATCAGCACGGCAACATGGTTTTGGCAGAACGTAATCCCTGCAACACTCATGAGGTGCCACTAGTTGCTATGCAACCAGCAGCTTTTTTAGTTGTCATTCCTAACCTGACAGGGAGATGCAGTTTGGTGCTGTGGTTGTATTAAAAGTACGTTATATAAAGTGAAGTATTGAATAAATGTCATGTTTGGAGGCTGAATAAAATGTTTTTAAGGGCCGCCATTGGCCTGCAGACTGCACATTGAGTACACCTGCTTTATTCTATTAATTAATATGTTTTATTTTATATTTTTATTACTTTTATTCATTATACTGTTTTAGAAGTCCAAGTATATCTTCGTATTTGTGTGTTTTGTATTTCCATGTGTTTCATTTCTTAGTCAATTACAAGTATTATGAAAAAATGCTTTCTATTTCCTTGCTATCGGAAGGTGCTACTGAACATAAACAAACATAAACAGCCTTTTTCCTCATGTGTGATACCTTAAACTCTGCTGTTTGTGTGCACTGCATACTGGGGTCACAAGACAATGGCACCAATTTACTTTGTGACAGTTGTACTAAAGAGATTTATTTATATTACAGACACAGAATCACTTCAAAGTCTGAATCTCGAACCAACAAATCCACCACAGGTTATAGATTGTTCTATTCAAAAATGACTTGATCAGTAATGACAGATGGTCAGTAATTGCTTGTTGCTGGTAGCTGTTTATATTCGCCCACATGTCTCTGTGTCCAACTATAGTGTTGACACAAGAGCGGCTGACCCACCTTGAACACAGTGGGCCCCGGGGACGTGTCAGTGTCAGTGTCAGACCACCACTACAGATATATGAGCTCAGTTGTTGTCAGCCTGACTGGTCAGTGGAAATAGAGACTTAAAAATAACACACGTGCCATTATCCATGTGTGTGTATGTGTTTGTCTGCGT
>JAQFJB010000002.1:16647429-16667566 GCA_029874875.1 Naso minor | reverse complement strand
GATGTTATTTTACAGCACATACAGACCATGTTCCCTCCAGCCCCACTCACATTGTCACATATGCATGCATCAAGCAGCATGCATCAGCTCCAGCCTCAGCAGTTTAGCCTAATTGATGCACCTACAATGTCAGACAGAGCAGAGCTGGTGTTTCAGAGGTAAATAAGCTTTTCTTCCTAAATTGAAAGCACCACACTCAGTAGTTTCTGCATAAAATGCCTAAAATAACACATTTTGTTTTTAATGTTAATGTTAACGCTATCTTACAAGTAGGGCTGGGTACACAATCGATTCAGCAATACATGGCAGTTAAGTGGGATGAGAAAAAACACCGGCTACCAGTAGCGTGCATGGAACATTTTTTGTAACTTAGCACACATGGGCTGACGTTAACTGTTGTTATTTTGTTTGCCTGCTAGGTAACCAGTGAGCAGCGGATGTTTGCAATTCCATCACAGTGAGTTAAAAATAGTCAGCAGTTCAAATCATGTTACGAACGTAAGACCAACCACTTATTTACTTTGACCCACCTAACGTTATTTTATTAGTATTAGGGTCATGGACAAAGATTTGGTTTTTATCCTGCATTTTGAGGAAACAGTCGGAATTTCAAGAAAAAAGGCGAAATTTCAAGAATAAAGTTGGAAGAGGAAGATTTTTTTTAATATACGCCTTGAAAAAAAGAGGTGAAATTTTGAGAATAAAGTCGAAACAAGAAAGATCTTCTATCCAATGGCACGTATGATTGCCTCAACAAAGAGTCTTGTGTATCCTAAATGAAGGGGTGAAATTGTACTTCAGAAACAGCTCTAGTAATAATGAAATCCTTTCTTGTATGGCTCTAGATTATCGTATGAAGCCATACGCCAGGGCGTTGAGAACTGTGAAAAGAAATAGTCACAGCTGCATATGGTTAGGCATGGACATTATATTGCTGCCAACAACCAAAAAGATTCTGATAAGGTAAAAGCACTATAAACATTATAAATATCTGTACACAAGTTTAACACACTGAAAAAAACAACTATTGCAATCAAATCTGTTTTTATGACAGAATCAAATTGTGTTTCATATTACATATGATGCTTGTCAACACACTAAGTCTTTGAAAAAGTGAGTTTGATGGGGTTCTAATCAGAGGGTCTCACTCTCAGAGGGTCAAGTTTTTCTACACTGACATAAAAATAAAAGCATCTGCACCAAGCGGTCCTGACACTGAGGAACAAAAGCCAAATTAGGCATTTCCTCCTCGTAAACAACTGCTGGAATGATCGAGAAAATGCCTTTTCCGCTTTCATGACATCAGCATGAATTCACAAGTGGTTGCGAAAAGGAAAAGAGCAGTAACAATAAATTTGTCCAGCGTCTCACCATGTTGCAGTATTACATGCAAAGACTGCACAACAACAGGTGAAACACTATCCCAGAGCCTTCCACTCATCCCCCGCAATTGGCTGAGTATATCTATTAGAGTCCTAACAGATGCATCATGTCTTCACTGATCAGATTAGAGACATATCCGAGGGCTTTTTGATGATGTATGGGACAGAGATCAGGGGGGAAAGGTCACTGAGTTGGTAGAGGTTAGAGGTTGTGGGTTGCTGTTGTAAGTTTGTGTTGTGTGTCCAGTGGAGGACGAGAATGGAGCCAGTCTCCTGCTAAGGGTCACAGAGGCTGGGCAGTAAATTCCCAAGCTCCTTACCGACACATATTTATCTAACTTTCTGCTTTCACTGACCTTTCTGATGAAATGTCTGCCATTTATATGTAAACACATAGTGAATGTTGATTTGACCATTTAAAAGGCTTGTGCATTAAAGAGTTTTAAGTTTCAAGTGTAACAGTTCAACATTTGACTTATTGTTTATTTTGTTTTGATAGAATCATACAATGATGACCACAAGTGTAAAATAAATGAATCCAATCAAAATATTATTGAAAACTGTAAAAATTTAAAAAAAAAAAAAAAAAAAAGTTTGACATTTTGGGAGATATTCTTGTTAACTTTCTTGCCCGTAGTTAGAGGAAACAATCCATACAACTCTCATATATGTTAAATATGGTGCTACAGCTAGCAACCAATTAGCTTAGCTTAGCATAAAAAGAGATACAAACATATTAGTCTCAGGAATTTTTCTGGGTAGATTCTTTTTTCTTTTTGCACAGAGCCAGGTAGCGATTCTCCTTGCTTACAGTCTTTGTGCTTACCTACTGGCTGAAACTTTAAATTCAGGCTCAGACATGAGACAAAAATCAGTCCAACCCCAAGATACCTAAACTGTTTCACTTTGGGTATTAACTCAAAACCCAAGAGGTATACTGAAGATCCTGGTATCGGCTGTTAAGCTAGTTTTGTACTAAAACATTGTGGTGAAGAGGGAGCTGAGCAGAGTGACAAAAATTTGATTTAGTAGTCTATCTACATTCAAACCTTTACCTAAACACATGAGCCTTGAGTAATGATGAGGATGAGATAGTTTTGTTTTCTTCTTCTTCTTTTCCCTGCTCCTAAGATGCATCATGGAATTTATATATTGCTTACCATGAGTGGAGCAAATAATAAAATGAAATGAATCATATAAAGGTGGCCGAAATTCTCAGTCTGTAGGGAGCTGAGCTCTGATATTCAGAAAAAGTCGAAGGTAAAACCAGAGCCGCTGCTCTTTCGCACCAAAGGGAGTCATTTAAGGTTTTTGGGCATCTACTCTGGAAGCCACTTATATGTGCCTCACTTTGGAGATTTGTAAGCCTGTCTCAGTAGAAGAGACACTGGCATAAACTGAGAAAATTTGTTTAATCCTCTTAACACCATTTTAATATATTATGTGATTTAAAAAGGAAAAAAAACACACAAAAAACATAATATATATGGAGAGTGAAAGTCATGACAGCATGTCCACGTCAGCCTCTGTTCAAACTATCATCTAAACATTTGAAGGGAACCACGTGACTCACTTGTTTGTAGAAAGGCTCTGTTTCTACACATTAGCAATTTTGCACTCTATAAATATTATATTGGGTCTAAAGTTTTCAAAACATAATTTTAGTGTTTTGTTTACAACCATATTGCCAACTGTTAAAGGGATGGTTACATTTTTTCAAGTGGGATTGTATGAGGCACTTATGCATAGTGGGTCTATTACCTTCAGCAATTAGTGATCAGCGGTTTCACTTTTAGGAGAAGGGAGGAGAAATAGCTTCGCTGGATGTCAGCAGTGTACTGTTGCAGATGGGGTCAGCAGACAAATGTTTTTTAGCCACATGTATAAATGCTTGCTTAAAAAGTCAGTATCCCTTCAATTGTATGCTAAATTTATGATTTTTTCACTGTTTTAGTATGCCGCCAAAATGCCACCGCTGATCGCTCTCTTCAGAAGGTAATAGACTCACTATGTATTCTAAGTGTCTTACACAACCCCACTCCAAAAATATGTAACTATGCCTTTAAACTACCTTCAGTATCTTTATTTACCAGCACCTGGTGCTGTGATTTACGTGATCCTCTTCAAAAGTCTTGCAAGTTTGTACAACACCAACCCTCCACTTTGCTGTTGATTGAATTTTAAAGCATAAACAGTAGAGTGAGCTGGACAAATCAAACAATTCAGTGTGAATAACCCTTTATTTCATAAACACAGCGAGCTATTCTTATTCAAAGAAGATTATGTGCTTTGGCAAATGCCTGAGGATAAGTTCTGAGTGTGTTTTTTCACTACTGGTGTTTGAGCCTCTTACTGTAAAATACAACACCACAAAACAACATGAAGAATTAAAAAAACGTATTAGTGGCAGTTTTCAAAAACAGTGATTAAAAATGGTCACCTGTTCCCACTCCCAGCTCCTCTCATACAGCAGCTTGGTCTCTAAAGTAGGGAGTACCTCTTTAGCGTCTGTTAGCAACACATTGAACTTTTGGTTAGTACATCGTAAGACCCTCTGAGGCAATACTGGATCCTCATAGAAACAGCTCCACTGGATGAAGTACAAAACTCAAAAAAGTCACAAAAGGGGTTAAGCTTTGGGTGGAGTGGTGGATCATATGGTGGACTTTTTGCCAGGACACCGGGTTTTAAAATCCCAGTGAAAGTAAACGTCTGCATGTTTTTCCTCGACATATCAATGTAGTTTTGTTGCCTAAATCTAAACAAACTGCCGCTGTTACACACAGTTAAACACATGTTAGAAATACTTGAAGTTAGCTTAGTAGCTTGAAGTTTTTGAGTGTCACAAACAGACACTAAAATGGGACCCAGTGCTTCAAAGAATGCCGTCAAGAGGGACCTGATCAAGCATCAAAATCTGATGAGTTGTGAGTGAGAATGTGTTGATATAATAGGGACTAACAATAAGAAACTGAACAGTTTCCGTATCCACATGGTTTTGTTGCTGCAGTAAGTATCAGAGACTGAAAGCTAAAATTTTAGCACATGTAGAAGTAATGGTCTGCTTTTAAGCTATAACAACAGGAGCTGGCAGTGAAAGAGAGCGGAATCCCCTTGGTGCTACAGCTGGGAGTATCACATCTTTCCTTTAACCCTAATCAGTAGCCACAAGAGCAACGTCATTCAAGCCCGCACCATGAGGCCATCAAGACCTGCCAGATGGCTGAATATAGGATTCATTAAAAGCCCTCATGGAAAGAGATGGGCCCACGAGGAGAGTAGTTAGCCGAAAGACATGGTTGTTAAAGGTCCTATTAAAGATCGCATGGTTTTCTATCTAGTCATAAATCTGTCAAAGGCAACAGCAGTGACCTGGGTTCAAACAGTCAGGAACCCTGCAGGTGAGAGAGCAGTTAGGGAGGAAGGTTCAGCCATCAGTGCTACAGCGTCAAAACAACAGATGCAAGAGAGGGAAAAGTGACAGGTTGGACCGCCGGAGAAGTCAGGGTCATGATGAAGCAACACTGAGGGGCTTCTTGAAAAATCGAAAGACGAAGGAAAAACTGTATTAGGAGCATGACTGGTATGCCTAGATAAGTAAACAGAGATTACCTGCAGTTTGCAGATTCTGCAGAAAGAAAGGAAAGGAACGTTATGAGAAAAAGGGGGATTGAAAGGTGGGTTGTTTAGGGCCCAGCAGAGGGTGGAGGTCTGGCAGCAATAATATTTGCTGAAAACGCTCCACATGAGAATCCGAGGTGGGAATTCTGCTCTCCCCCTGGGAGGCTGTGAAGCAATTTAGACACTGTAACGCTATACTGGAAATATTTACAGTGGGACCAGATGAGGAGTCAAAAAATGACACGCTGCAATGACAGAAAAAAGACAATGTTTGGCTGTTAAAGGGGCAGGTGTGTTTGGAGAGAAAGAAAAGTGAGAGCAGAGGGTGAGGCAAGATAAGCATAACTCTTCTGTCATAGTGAAGAGAGGTGAAGACTGTTTTGATATAATTCAGGGAGGGAGAGCTTAAGGTCAGGTGACAGTGGGAGGTGCACAAGAGAGTTTAATCTCTGATGAGTTTGAGTCAGTGAGGAGTCAGTTGGGGTCGGGTGGTTCAATGAGGGTGTGGATCAACCGGAGATATTTATTTTTTCTATGTATTCTATGTATTTCTGTGTATTGGGTGTTTCTGTGCTGTTTACCGTGGGATTCAACTTGTGTCTTATTACATACAAGAAAAATGTTTGCTTGCTTGACAAAAAATGTGATGAGAAATTTGTAAAATACCATTAGAATGATCTAAAATACTGTTTACAGCCACAGTCAATTAAAATGCAGAAAGTCAGTTAGCCTTCTTGGCTCAGAGAGGCCTTTTCGTGGATCAGTAGTGTAAAGGAGGGAAACAGGCTACTTGTTTCTGAATGTAACCATATTACAAACTGTAGATTACAGTTAGTGTTGTGTCTTTTGGTGAGCAAATTGAACACAATCACTTCCCGAAAAGATCCGTTCATCTCTCAGTCAGTTCAGTTGAGCTTTGAGTCAGCTGTGGGAAAACAAACTTGATATTCATTCAGTCACTGACTGAGGATTAAAGTCATTTGTCCACAGGAAAAAATTGGGTGTGTTGAAAACAGCAAATACATAGCTGATTAGGGTTGCTAACATTTAACAGCAATGATTCATCAATATTGGCCTTGAACTGCAATCCAGATATATGACATCACATAGATTGACATTACATACATAGACTAATATTTAACATTACTGCATGCACACAAACAAAGACGCACGTGATGAGTGTTTTGAGAAGAGGACACTGAACTTTTAGACATGTTTTAGTTCAGCGAGTCTAAGGGCGCTCTCACACCTAATAGTCCACTTCTAGTCCACGTCCCTAGTGCACACCACATGCGAAATTGATAAGGTTTTTCTTTTTTTTTTTCTTTTTTTCCTAAGCTGGTCTGGATTGCATTCACACCTATTCATTTACTCTGGTCGGCATCAGTTGATGGTGTGCTGAAGTGAACCAAAATTCAGCTGCATTTCACTCATTGCCAGAATAAAGTTATGATAAAGTTATGACCAAAAAAAACCTACATTCATTGGTAAAATGTAGGCTATCTGGGGCGAGAGCAATATCGTAGATCCTGAACTGCTCTCCAGCTGGTCACAATTGCCATATGGGCAAAGCAGACAACACACCGACCACGAGTAATTTCACAATGAAGAGGCGACTGAAGTTGATTTTGGTGTTGGTCATCGGATATTACATTGTTTACACTCTTCGCGTTTGTCTGCGATTACTCGTGCTGGCATGTTGTTGTTTGCTCATTCTGTAATGCACATATTTGCCTACGGGATCTAGCTTAGTCCAAAAACATTTTCTGCAGTTAGCACACACTAAGGTTGGATCACGTTCTCACCACAAACAAACTACACCAGAGTTCATTTGGAAGTGTACTAAGACCACCTCCTTGACAAGGTCTCGGTCCGCTTGTTTGGTCCACTTCTGGTGCGCACCCGTGTGCGCCTGCTGCATTCATGCCTGCACAAACCAACCGCACCAAATGGGGGAACCACATTCAACTGAACTAAAATAAGGCTGGTGTGAAAGTGCTGTAAATGGTCAGAGTTCAAATTGTTATGCATTGAACTATTTGTTCAACAAATCTTTCAAACAAATCTCTTAACATACTATAATGGGTTATATTGATTCAGTGCACTGTTTTGCCCATCAATTTAATGCCAAGGGTGTTGTGACGCAGACGGAGATGACACCCAGGATGCAGACTCAGACATGGGAATAGACTAAACAATAGTTCTTTAATACAGTCCTAGTTTCAGTACCCAGATGGTTGGTCCATGGAGGCAGAAGTACAAAAACAGCAGACAAAAAGTCAAAAATACTGAAACTGGTCAAACTCACAAAAGGCTCACAAGAAAACACGAGGGAATGCTGGAACATTGACACAAGGGACAAGACGGTCTGGCAACGAGGGGAAGACAATGTAAGCTGTGTTTGAAACTGTTCTCTGTCATGTATTTGGTGCAGTATATAGTGTGTTCGTCATTTTGTGTTAGAATTCTCAGCGGTTATTTTTACTTACTAAATAGTGCATTATTAAATACCCATAATGTACAGCAAATTTGAGTCACATACAATGTGCCTCACATTTCACTCCTGTATACCCACAGGGAAGGGGAGACAATGACACACAGGTGCAGCACATTAGGATGAGGCAGGTAATCACAAGAGGGCAGGAAGTAGGATGGGACCTGGAGAGTGACAAAATGGGTTTCAAAATAAAACAGGAAGCACATTACATGAAACATGATGGCTGGTCATCTGTTGGCACTGGCAGACTTAGAGGAGGGGCAGGGGAGGCAATCTGTTGGTCAGTAACTTTGATGTATACTAAAAAAATCTGAATGAACTATCGGATGGGTTGGAAAGACATTATTTCCAGCTATTTACTTCTAGTTATGATGGCATGACTGTGTCTTTGTGTCATCATGGCAAAATGTGCTACTGAGACACCTGTTGGCTGGCAAGAACTACCACAGAAGTGAACGTTTGTCAGGTGTTCATATGTTTGTCTGTTAACAGATTTTCTGTAAGTTTCACACCTGTGCAAATTTATGTGACATCTTCATGAGATGCCTAATTGAGATGAAAATGAGGACAGAGTTTAAAGATGGGTGACTAGATATCTTTAAGACCAATGTCACCACCATCAGATTCAGCTCTTCGTTGTGTTTAGTAATCGTTAGTAAATGTTAGCATGCTAATATGCTTAGAGGGTGAACAGGGAAAACACTATATCTGCTAAACATCAGCATTTTAACATTGCCATTGTGAACATCTTAGCATGCTGACATTAGGGTTTAGCTCAAAGCATCTCTGTGCAGTAGCTACAGCCTCACAGAGCAGTTAGTATCGTGGTGGCTCTTTACAGAACTCATGGCTTGCAAATTTTGTTGCTAATAATTATGCAGTGTCCCAGTTGCAGTTGTGTGGTATGTATCCCAGTGCTTGTTGTTTTTAAATGTCAGTCATAAATAAAATTGATTTGACCTAAGTGACTTTTACTGTCAGACACTTCCTGGTTTATCCTGTGTGATCAACCCCTCCCAACCCCTGTCACCAAGAGTGCTAAAACAAACACTGGAAAGTATTTATGCTTTTTAAAACCTGTCTCCTTGTGCCACATTGGTTGAGCTATTTTCACACCTCATACTTCAGAGAGGATCAACATTCCTCTCCCTTCTTTTCCCCTTCCTCTCTGTATTCCTCTGATTAGGATTTCTCATCCTTTTTACCACTGTGGTTTCCAGCTTGATGCTGTTTCCTCCAGGCTGGGCACCTTCCAAGCGCAAAAAAGTTCTCTCTTACTGAGCAGCAGGTGGACGTGGCACTTTTCTTCTTTCATTTGACCACTTATACATTCTGGAATTTGCAATTTTCCTCTTGCAGAACTGTGTGGTCTGTGTGGTTGTCATGTGGCAAAAAAGTGCCAAGAATTTCTTTGCATGTGTATCATATGTGCATGTGTATGAGTGTTTGTTCAGCTCACATAAACACTAATAACATCTCTCAAGTAGAAACTCCTCATTCGACCTGTAAAGATCTGTTTTTACACAACAGAGGAGGTGACCTGCGCTTGCCCCGACCGATGCTGTCGCAGAGAGGGGCAGGATTTATTTGAGCACTCGACTTTGATTCTCTCAAAGCCAGAAACCCTCCGTCTGCAAGTCTCAAGACTGTGAGGATAAAATATCACTCACAGATCCAAATGACATTGACAGATCTGTGAAAACAGGCAAAGAGCAGGAGAGGCAGAAACAGAGATGGGGAGAAAGTTTCTTTCATCCCTTGTACATCTGGATTTGTGCACTGTTGTGAGTAAGTCTGAAGGTCATAGGCACCCCCCAGATGTGCACCTGACAAACAAATCGGTGAACATGGTCACTTTTCACTCCACTAAGCAGCCCTGCCAGTAATGTGAGAAGGGTCACACTCTTGCTGTACTGTATACACAGACATACTAATGCACTCTGCTCTCCATCAGCTGTCAAAAATCCTCATTTGACCATAGAAGCTTTACTTATGTCTCACAGACTCAAAAAACAGCCATAAAGCTCCTTGTTGCAGTTAATAAATCTGTCATTTATGAGGAGTAAACCATACCTTTTTAACACCGCTAAAATGGCACATTCTAATACTTTAACCACTCACTTTTGTGCTGATATTCTCAGGATGACAGATTTTCTTTACTCCAGGAATCTATTACCAACATCATGCGAATGTGACCTTGTGAAAATATATTTGTGCCAGAGAGAAATGAAAAAATGTAATTTATTTTGGCGCTCTGTGCTTTGTGTGAGCAGTAGAGGAGAGCAGAGGAGTGACCAGTGTTAACCCCCCCACAGGAATTGTAAAGAAAAGAGCCTGCAGGTGGGGTGATGGAGGGAAAAACATGCATGAAAGCAAATTATAAGCAGTGTTGTAATATCAGCAGAATGAGCAGGGAAACTGTTTTCACAAGAGGGAAAATGTGCAAGAAATTATGATGCAGCACAATTTGTGTTGTCAGGTTTGGTTTATAGTTTTCATTTTATATCAGCAAAATCTGACACATGATGACATTGTTTCCAGCAAAAAAAAAAAAAAAAAGAAAAAAAAGAAAATTGTCAGCAGCAACCATAAACTGCCTGAGTGAGTTTAAAAGCCCTTAAGAAACTCCCATCATACCACATCAGTTTGGGTCATAACCACCACTTCCTTAACGACGCATGATCTGGCAGCAGGTAGTCAGGCTGGTATGAAAGGAGCTCTGTCATTCTGACTCCTGCCCTTTTCCTTCCACCGCTATTAACATATGTCAACACTGGGAGAGTGGTGACACACACACTCACACACACAAACACCATCAACACAGTCAGACATTTGCAGTGCTGCAGCAGTTTCTCACAGATTCTGACAGTCCGTCCTGCCTGCAACTCCTCTGAATATGTTAACTTGGCACCCGCCTCCGCCCCTCGTATCCCTCCTTGCTCCTCCAAACACTCCTTTTTGTCCTGAAACAGCTGTGAGGCAACATTAAGTACGAGCTCTGCATGTGTTGCTAAATGCTCCCCTATGAATGTAAGAAATGCTTCACATGTGAGCCTAAAGAGCGCAGATCATCGTTTCCTGTGTTGCACAGGGGCCAGGGGAACATTTAGCAGTTGCTGTGGCTGCACTGGCAATGAAGCGAGAGAAGGAGAGAGAAGGTCCAGCTCCAGCATGATGCAACAACTGCTCAAAGCAGTTACAGTGAAGTTATTGGACACATCTGAGCACTTTCGGAAATGAAAACAGTCTTCGTGATATTTCTTATTTCTTGTCTGCAGACATGATGATAGCTTAGTGTTAATGGCTGTAAATCAATGGATGTGTCTTTAAGAAATGTGTTATGAGGATTAGGGAAGTTGCTCAATTACCATTTTGAATTAGAAGGGAATGAGAGACAACCCATCCAGTAAAAGATCAGAAGACATCCTCTGCTATAATGCCAGAGTTATCCATAAAATTTAATATTAAACAGGGAAATATCACACAACAGAATTAATCCAAATGCAATACAAAGCTCTTCTATGAAAACCCTTTCATGGCTTGTCAGATCTGGTAATAGGCTCCAATTAAAAAATGCAATTTGAAATGAATAAATTTTATCTTAGGCAGCTTTCGTAATATTTTAATATTGCGTAAGATATTAAAGTTGTGTTTCTGAAACATTTTATTAAACCAGGCTGCTTATGAAAAAAGGGAGGGGAGAAAAAGCAATAAAGGCACAGTTGAACTACTGAGTGGTGTTAAAACAGAGAATGCACTACAGAATGGAGGACAGACAGAATAATCAAACAAGTGAACAGCACAGTAAAGTTTTCACACTGAGTAAACCCAAGGGAGGCTTTAAGCTTGAAACACATATTTGGCTGGAGGATGTAATTTCATCAACCAGCACACCGCTTTAAAGGGAAATGTCACTCCATGTGATTATTAAGTGTTGTTTCAGCAGTTATTTGTTTGCTTACAGTGATAATTTTTGAGAGAAGAAATAACACATTCTTCCTTTTACATTTATAGTCTAATTATAGTAAAGTGGACCCTTCCTGAATTTAAAACTCTCTGAGGTTTGTTACCTTGTATACTTTGGTATGGCCAGTGGGAAATGGTGTCTAGTTGTAGATTGATTTGCAGATAGGGTCAGTAGATTTGTTCATTGTGGTTTGTAAACACAACATGGGCCCCTCCTCTCGGCCTCAATGCCACCAGAAGTATCGTAGATTGGTTGCTATTCTGTAAAAGTAGTCTAACTTCAAAACAAGTTTGGAAAAAACAACCAAAACAATAATCTGACAAGCCAGAGCGCAACAGAAATGTAAGCTCACATGATCAGGATTGATCTAACCAGCCTACCAAAACAAGGGGTGTTGTCATCTTTAGTACAAGGCTTTATCAGTGTTGATATGTCAGTGCTGTCACATAATTAATTCTAATGTCACTCTACTGTCCCCACAGAAACCACTGTGCCTATGTGGTCCAGAAGAACATCACGTGCACCATGCAGGATGGAGTGGCCACCTATGTGAAGGCCGAGTACACCACCAAGTGCATCTGGGGTCAGAAGTGTCCTGTTGTCATGTATGTTATTAACAAAACATCAACACCAACAACATAAGTTACCCCTCAAAATGTAGTCCTGATGAGTTCGGTTGTGAAGTTTAACACGTGGCCATGACTTTACATTCAGCACACTGCAGCTGCATTGGGAATAATGCAGAATATACTCCCATCTCAATGCTGCCCTCTAGTGTTCAAATTAGATCCTGTCTGCATTATAATGTGCAGGTCCTCCACTGCATGCTGATCTGTGTCTGTAGTCAGAGATTTTCTACACCATCATTGGAAAACGGTGTTTATTCAATTATAATTATCTATTAGAAATAACAGATTGTTTAAAAGTTCCAATGACTACTGAGAGTGCCCTTTCTTTGTCTGCCCGTTAAAAATACTAAAGCTGCTGCAGATAAAAATCTGTCTATCTGCGTGTGTACATCCAAGCAGACATGCATCAACGAGTTGGATCCACTCCAAAATTCAAGCAATTTTTCATTGACCCATGTGACACCAAGTTTCACAAAATTGTGTCAGTACTTCTTCTGTAATCCTGCTGACAAACATACAACCAAACAAACAAACAAAAAACCCAACCAAGCAAAAACAAACACAACTTCCTTGGTATAGGTAACACAAAAACACTAAAGTTAGGTGCTGACCGATGTTTAATCCACTGATGCCACATTATTTATTTCACACTTTATCTTAATCTCCTAATCTCCCTCTAATCCACGCTGAATATAACTGAGAACAACTTCATCCCTTTATCTCTGCTCTACACCTCCTACCTTCCCATCCTCTGTTCTGGGTCTGTGCTCTCAATAAGTAAAAATAAATGCAGCACCTCTGACAGAACTTCTGATATGACACTGGTAAAATGTAACATATTGTCTTTCATGCTTCCTGCAGGTACAGGACATTTTACAAGCCAAAGTATAAAGTGGGTTATAAGACAGTGACTGAGCTGGAATGGAGATGTTGTCCTGGCTACTCTGGAGAAAACTGCTACGATGGACCCACGTCGCTGCCTGATGTCATGATACCCCCTTTTAAGGGTGCAGGTTTGCCCCATCGCCCAGGCATGAAGGGCTTCCCCCACGGCCCTCGACCCCCTGTGGACCAGAGGCCTGGAGGAGCCCAGCTGGAGCCTGGCAAACCCATTCCCGGCGTGCCTGACAGCAGACCAATACCCTCAGGACAGCTGCCTGCTGGGAATGGAAAACCAAATTATGGTGAGAATAAACTCAAACTAATTTAGTGTAAATCCTGCGGGTTTAAACTTTCTCTACTGCTGTTTGAGTGTGCTATTGCATGTGTGTGCATCTGAACACACACAAATTTTCTTTTTCCTTTTCTCTTCTTCAAATGCCTTTCAGTGCTGCATTCCTTTGTCAGTGCTGGCAGACTTTCTAAAAGAAAAATCTCCCTGTCTGTTTGATCCTTGAAAATACAGGAAATAAATTTGGGATTTCAGGAGTGACTGGTGAACGTTTGGACCGTATGGAGGAGGATCTGCGGCGCCTTACCCAGGGTCTGGACACTCTTAACGGGGTGGTGGCTGGCCTGGAGGAGCGATTGCGCACATCTGTTCGGGAAGACACTAATAAAATACTGGTCTCCCTGCTACCCAATGCTCCCCATGTGCCCGACTCTACAGTGGGATTTGGGGTGATCCCAGATGGAACTCCGGATGGACTAGATGGAGAAGAAAGCCTCACTGGTTTTGGAGACTTAGCTGGGAGGGTGACAGAAGTGAGGGATGAGCTGCAAGCAAAAGCTCACATCATAGAGGAGATTAAGGTACTTTACTGTCATAAATATGGAAAGACCAGCTGATACAGCTTCAGTTCTCCCTCTCTTTTTTTCTTAATGCTACCTTTCACTTCCTCTCACATGTGTGTCCTTAGGGGATGGTCCTGGGTCATGATGGCCAGCTGAAGAAGCTGTTGGAAACGGTTAGAGGTAAGCCCATCCCTGGTCCAAGCAACAATGCTCATCTGGACGAGATCCTGGATGTTAAGCTGGCCGGAGTGCGGGCTGAGCTTCTGGATGGCTTTGAGCGCCGTCTGACCAGTCTGGAGACCCACTGTGACAGAAAGATTGGGGAGGTGCAACAGCAGTGCCATAGGGATCACATGGATGGCCAGGAGCAGATGCAGCAGTCTCTGGATGGAAGAGAGACTGGCCTTAGGGAGGAGTTGGGCTCTTTGCAGGCTCAGATCCAAGGCCTAACTCTCACTGAGAGCTGCTGTGGACAGGTACCACACTAATGTGGCTGTAATAATAAAATGTAAAATTAATGATGTAAAGGTTTCATATGGTCAGCAGTGGTTGTCAATCCTGTGATTCAAAGTTCAGTGGGAACAGTTTTGTGTCTTTCTGTCATTATTCATTATGCTGCCATACACTCTAATCCTTTCATAGCACACTTTTTAAGTTAAATCAACCCTGCACATATAGTACACAGAGCTAATTTGACCTTGTTATAGGAATTATTTCATGAAGCTCCCTGCAGGCAACAATTAGCTTAGTGTAGCATAAAGACTGGAAACAGAGCCAGCCTAGCCCGTTCCAAAGGTAGCAAAATCGGCCACCACCACCTCTAAAGCTTATTAATTAGCAAACTTTATGTCCATGGTTTCACCTGTACAAAAACTGAAGCATAAAAACTACAACTTGTTGATTTAAAAGAGGATATGTTGGGAACAGAGAAAATCTGCATTCTTGATATAACAGTGAAGTTGCCAAACGACCAGTATAGACTCCTGGAAACAAATGTTCAGTTTAGATGTAATCTCAATAGTACATTTTAGTTTTCAGAAAGATTAAAGAAATTTAACTGTTGGCAGAGGCAGAACAGCCCTGTAACTGTCCCCCCTATTTCTAGTCTTTAAGCTAAGCTAACCAATCCCGTGGCTATAAGGTCATATTTATTGCACAAACATTGGTGTGTGTGTGTGTGTGTGTCTAGTCATATTTCTCTCTAGCCCCCATTAAAAAAGTGTATTTCTCAAAATAAACTATTCCTTTGACTAGCCTTTCTTTGCATCAGTAAGCCTAATTGATTATTTGTTGATTATTTCAGGTTAACAGTCTGTCTCAGCGCGTGCTACTTCTGGAGGAATCCGTTAAAGGTCTGACAGAGTCTCAGAGGCAGCTCCAGACTGCTCTCACTGATCAGAGCATACACGTGGAGACACTGATTGAGACCCGCCTGGTGGACATAGAGAGCCGCCTCAATGCCACAGAGGGTGGACCTGACGGAGTGGCAGGACTCCCTGGTGGTCTGGATGGCTTCAAGACCATGCTAGAAGATAAGCTAAAGACCCTGGAGGAGAGAGTGTTTGTGGCTGTTGCGGAGCTGAGTAATGCCACTGCCCCGGCACTCCTGGAGGGTCAGGTGGTCCCAGCACTGGAGACCGAGATCGAGTCCGTGAGGAGGAGAGTGGAAGGAGACCTGGATGGCATTCAGAAACAGCTAATAGATCTGGAGCTCCTCTGCACCTCTTCCTGCTCACCCTCCACACCGCCAGCAGGGGGTGTCAGCGTCACTGAAGTGGAGGTGGAGTGTGAGGGGATGGAGAAGAAGATGACTGACCGCCTGGACACCCATTCTAACCAGCTGGATCGCCTGAACAACACCCTACAGAACCTGCTTTTCCGCATCGCCCGGGAGGACACGGAGGGCAGCGTCCAGGGAGAGATCACCCTGCTGAAGGTCAACATCAACTCAGTGAACCGCACTCTAAAGGGCCTAAAGGACTCCATTAGCTTCATTACAAGTGAAGTGGGCCATGCTAATAACTCCTGGGAGCAGAGAGAGAACCAGCTTGTCAGCCAGGTGCAAGGAATCACCAAACTGGTGGGTCACCAAGCCTCCCTCCTCGGAGCTGGCGAGAGGCGGCTGGCCCAGCTGAAAGGAGAGCTAGTGGCTTTGAAGAGGCGATTGTCTGGGGAGCTGCAGGGCTGCAGAAGCACAGCAATAGAAGTGCAGAAGGAGGTGAAGAACGTTGATAGCAGGGTGAGCCAGGTAGAGGGCCAGTGCAGCAGTCTAGGGGAACTGGCAGAGCATCTGGAGAGGATCAGGGCAGAGCTTGAGAGACACTCAGACTCCTATCTGGCTCAGGTGAATGGCACACTGGCCATCCACTCAGAACAGATAGCTGACCTGAAAGGGGAGGTCAAAGACTGTGCGGCCAAGGGAGCAGCCAACCAAAAAGGTGACCAGTAGCATTTGAGCTACAGAATTTTATGAAAAAAGAGAGACTTATGTGTGCTTCTCATTAGGCTCAAGTGACTTCCTCTGCTTTTCTCTTCTCATTTTCAAATCCCATGTGCACAGATGCAAATTAACTGAACTGGTGAAAGTCATTTCTCACGATCTCCCGGCCACAATGCCTTCAGATGGCCTGGATATTTAGCTTAGGGCAGTGAGGAAGTCACAGAATGCAAAGACACACCTATGGTTGTATAGCTGGGCAATATTTTCCCCTGAGATTTTATTCTATAAGGCATTTGTTTTTGTTTTATTCTCTGATCATGATTGTTTTGTTTTTGCATTTTTTTTTAACTTATATGAAGTGACTGCATTGCTATGATGTAAAACAGTTTGTATTAGAGAAATGATAACAAAACAACGTGGATGATATGGGACTAATACGCTGCTACGGGTTTCTACTGACAAGCACACGTGACATCCTCTGTGTGGACATTTGTCTGGTCTTTTTGAAAAAATACTGTATGTCATCTTGGTGCTATTTACGTTTTTTGTAAACGTCTGTTTTACACATGTTTAAAAATGATATGTATTTCTGCTTTACCGTTGTGTGTGTTTCCTTGTGCATTTTCCAAGTCACAAATAAGTTCCAAAAATCGCCAATGGGGGGCAGTGATAGCGTATTACTGGGCATGGCAGATAGAAATAAAGTCAAAAACACAGGCAGTGTTTTCACACACATATTTTGGCAATGTAGGCCCTTTTTAAAATGTATCTTATTAGCCTAATTATGCTCTAAAAAAGACAATTCATATAATTCAATAAACCTAATTCATCGTGGGAAGGAGGATTACGTGCATTAGCTCATCTGTTAACTCCAGAATTTTCCGTATATCAATTTATTATTGTTATTCTTTACATGGTACTAATGAATGGTTAGCAAGCAAACATTTCTTTGTGGTTTTAATAATGAACAATATTAACCTTGCACACAAACAATAAAAAAATATAAAGTGGGAAAACACTGTTAAAAATTAGGCTAAAACAATCAGTTGTGATCAATTTAAAAACTCTGTGGCACTCGCAATAAATACATAAAAATTTTAAATAATGTACCTGTATACAGGCCTAGAATTTGACCCATCAATTCTATAACCGAGCCACAAGATGTTGAGGGCGCAAACATTTTTATCATGCTATTTAAAATGGCAGGTGTTAGTTCATATGATTCTCAGTTAACCATGAATCAAACTAAACTTTATACCTAAGATGTGATCAGTTGGTTTAAATGTTTTCCTTGATTTCCTCATCATTTACTGGCAATACTGGCAATAAAAAGAACTTCATCACTGCATCACTGCAACTGCATCACTCTGATAATCTTCAGACAGATATTACACTTATTATCTAGGTTGTGTCTGTCTTTCATCAAGCAGGCTGTGGAACCTGTAAATAGGGAATGTATACTCTTTGCTGGCCACCCTTGACGAAAAGTGATTTATGGTCAAAACAAGGAAGCGTTTTCTAAAAAGCTGCATTACATTTCTTCCTATCAATATCTGTTAACACAGATTTAGGACAGCAAACAGATTTGAAAAATGACTCAGCCTGTTCTAAGATTGCACTGTCTGCAGGTTTCCCTGAACGTCTGTGTGTAGTTTAAGACAGCAAAATCTCTCACTGATTAACTGGCTGTCAGCATGTAATGGGGAGCAGAAATGTACGATTAATATACACCATGCAGCACACTGACTGGGAGAATCTCAGGTCTGCCTGCACAGAGTAAGCAGTTTTGTAGAGAAGTTCAACATTGCCCAAATTCCACAGCTTCACCAAACTGATATATTAAGCAAACAAGTGCTCATTTGATAAAATGTAAATGAAACAGCTTGTGTTTTCCTTGCGGCCGATCACAAGACTGTGGTCACATGAAGCAGTCAGATGATAAGGTGGGGTCATAAGTTGAACTTGAGGAGGATATTAGTGTTGATAGAGTCAGAGGTTAGTTCAGACTCGATGATAATGAATGAGGCTGAGTGAAGTGAGCTGCAAAAATTAGTTGACCTTGTGCCACTGAAGCACCGTCAGCAGGACTCCTACACGGCATCAGCACATAGTTTTTAAAGACAACATCTCTTAGTAACCAGAACAGGATGAAGCAATCAAAGCATAATGAAAACCAGAGGGTAGACATAAAAATGTAAATGCTGGAGGGGCAAAATAAAGCGGATGGAGAGGGTGGAGGTCACTGGCAAAGGCAAATATGGATTTTCTGTACTGAGAAACATAAGTGGATGAGGGATGATGGTGAAAGCATGAGAAAGGAGGAGTAAAGTCGGGTGGATGTGATGACAATTTTTCAAAAAATAGCACTGTTATGGCACCAGAGAGGAACAATGAGCAGAGACAATGGATGAGTGGGACTGTGACAGTCAGTGAGAGAATGAGCCTGGTGAGTACTCAAGCTGATGGACATGGATGTGACAAGGGCAGGGCAGGCAGGAGCGTAAAGGATGGACGTCGAGGCAAGAGAGCACAGCAGTGTCAAGGAAGACAAGGAATGTGAGAATCGGAAGCAGATGTGTTTACCACCTCCTCGTCCCTTGGCTGTATCCCTTGCATCCTGACAGGAAATCAGGCAGGAGTCAAAACAGGAGCTGGGGAAAATGCATGCCTGCTCTGATAAACATGCACAAAGCACAAACAGTTAGCTAGAACAGGGCAAACTGCAGCAGTGCAAGTCCAAACCCCAGGGGCCCGACAGCAGCTGGATGCTCTGCCGTCCCTTGGGAAGCGGCGCCACACAAAGGACTGTCCTATCAGTGACCTGAAGAGACACAGCAGAAGGAGGAGGATGGCGGGAGGAAATAGTATCAAAGAAGAGAGGGAGGAGGAGAAGCAGGTTGCTGTAATGCTGTGTAACGCTCACACCTAAGACCATGACAAACAGTTATGTAACACCAAAGCAAAGTTAGAAATTCATGTGACTTCCACACATGAGAGCTGTGGCAGCTCTCATCGTCTGCATGCTTCTTGTCTTTATGCATGCATGAGAGAGCACAAACACTCATGCACACTCATGCACACACACACACACACACACAGCTTCCCATAAGGCACTGTTGTTCTCTATTACTCAAAAATCGGATTTAACCAGATATGAGAGTAGAGGCCCTTTATTAGATGATGGCAGCATGTACAAAATATTTTATACAAGGTATGCAAAGCTAAAAATGTGGAAAGCTAAAGGGCATGTCTCTCTGGTTGTTTCTCAGTGCTGACTGTGTGTGTGTGAGGAAGCACACACACACACACACACACGAAGACTGAAGCACAGAGCAAGTGTGGATGAAGAGAGTGACATGATTCTGCACCACTGAAAGACACAAATTTAGTTATTCAGCTATTTCCTGATGCAGATTCCAGTTTAAGTCACTGTATGAAGAAGTGCACTGATGCAGATAAAAAGCAGCATACAAAGGCAATGGCGCCACAGATGACATCAAAGCCTTTGAGAGGGACTCAACACTCAAGGGGGCGCATGTAGATGAATTAATAACTGATGTGTGTGTGTGCTGGTGTGTGTTGTACACACATGCCAAAACAACTATTGAAATCTCAAGAGCTTCCCCCTGTGTGTGTCTCACAGCCAAGTGAAACTGGTGTTAGCGTACCAAAGCCTTGTCTTTTCCAGACTCCATTAAGATGTGGATACTCCAGCCAGGCTCTGTGCGTCTGCCAAGTCTCTCACACACACACTGCAACCACTGTTACACAGCAGGAGGGAGGCAGGGGCATTTTGCAGGGAGGATAAATGGAGGGTTTTTGCATATTTTCAAATACAAGGCAAGATGCTGATCTGCCATATAGCCA
>JAQFJB010000002.1:16635280-16645551 GCA_029874875.1 Naso minor | reverse complement strand
TTTAATTCTTTTTTTTCTTTTCTTGAAAAAAGTCTGTGCTGGGAAGCAGTGATGTAAAAACATTGATGTCGCTGTGTAAGCTTCACTAGCACTTAAACGGCACCGGATCGACCAAAAGCCAAATTCCTCCAAAGCCTTGTTCTTTATGCTAGCATCTGTAGCGATTTAAGACCTTTTCTTTTTTTTCTAAAACACTACACACAACAATATTTACATTGATCATTTTCTTGATATACACTTTTTTTCAATTTAAATATATTTGCTTATAAAAAAAAAAAAACTTGAGTGGAAAAAAAAAACAAACAAAAAAACACTGCAATAAATTAAGAAGCTTTAAGGCTGCCAGTCTTGTCAGATGTCCAAAAAATGGTCCCTTCATTTAAACTGGCACAGAATGGATCAGAGCAGGTAAGAGTATGGTGCGATGAAGCCTCTTGAATGAGCAGCAGGCTTGGTCTTGGTCTGGATTTAGACAATGTATAGTATATATTATAGGAGCAAGACTAGCCAGCATGCTCTTATCACCAACTGAAAACAGTCAACTTCCTAAGTTAAATAAAGAGCGCGCTGACTGATTTGCCCCCGTTGCTTAGTCATATAGTGGACAAAGCTGTCCACATGTGAAAGAAAACCCATCTTGTTAATTATGGTGTTGGCTAATGAAGCTGCTTGTTCTACATTGTGAAGTATAGAATCTCCAGGGTCATCCAGAGGGCCTCTTTCTATTCAGAGGGCGCTCAGTGTCTGGATCTTCATCAGAAACACTCAAAATAAAACCATTTGGCTTCTGCTATATGTCCATGTGGCTGTCAATTTAAAGCAATGAAAAAAACAAAAGCAGAATATACAGTGTAATATGTAAGTGTCAAGAACTAGAAAAGAACCTGCGAGCAGGTTGCTATAAATCATTTTCTCATCAGTGCGGGAAAACAAAACGGAAAAAAAAAAAAAAAAAGCTCAAAATGGAGGACGGTTCCACCTTGGACAGGTTCAGCCATTTCACTCAAACACACATGGAAAAGAGGACGTAACACAAACGCCACGACTGTCGGTGACTTTCACTGGGCACCTCCTGAGAAACTGGCTAGGAAGTAAACACGTGCTTCTGTTTGTAGCAATGATTCACCTGGCAGGATGAGAAGGCAACAGGTTTACAAATGTACAGGTGTGAGGACACAGAATGACCACGCAGCTCACATGCAGGTTGATATGAAAAGTAACAGAAAAGCATAAAAGTCAGAGGGATGTTTTGCCCTCCGATACCAGCCTTTGTGATGTTAGGATCAGTTCCAGTAAGCACGTAGAGAGACAATCCTCACAGGGAGCTCTGGAAGGTCAGCACCATTGATTATCAATTAGAATAAAAGAAGGTGCTCAGTGAAAGACAGCAACCGCGAGCATTTTCTGATTAGGTGTCTTCCTCTTCCTGTGGTTATCACACAAAATGGCCTCCTCCAACGTGTCTGTTCAGCAGATTAATACATACCAGGCTACAGGGCCTCGTTCCATTTCATCTAAACCAGGTTGCCACGTCGCTACTGAAGAGGAAATCTGCGTCTGAATGAAATGGAACGGCTCCCTGCTTACACACCCCCAAACCTCAAAATCCCACACAAATACACCTAACTACAAGTTTCAGTGCATCTAACACAGTCTGTCATATGTCACCTACTAAATCATCACATCAACCGCAAGAAAATATTACAGAATAAAATCCATAAAAGATCAAATAAATAAAACGAGGTCCTGCCTCTTAACTTCTTATTTCATTGTGGGAACACAACAGTTTGTCGACCACCCACATTTTCCCCAAAAGATACATCATAAGAAATGCATACAAGGCGATTTGTGTGAAATGAAGTAGCTGCATGACCAGTGGACAGATAGTGAGAAGAAAGTGTCTGTATTTGTGTTGTTGTTGTTTTTTATAACGGAATGACGCTTACAGTATCGGGATATTTTACTCAGAATCAACACTGTTAAACACACAAATCAGAGAAGGGACATTGTAGAAATGGCCGTCTGCGTCAATGCACAATGTTAGCGCGCACCACCAAAACAAAACTTCCACTTACACTAACATCATGACGTATGATTTAGGCAGAGAATCTCAGCCTGGCCACAAGCTAACAAAGCATTTATCACCTGATGTCTTAAAAAAGCATTTGTATCTGCTTTTGCCTATCTGAGTCTAGATAAAGAAGTGTCAGTTTAAAAAAAAACAAAACAAAACATAAAGGCAGCCATAGACTGGTTGTTGTAGAGATACAGTTTTCACAGCACCCACAGAGGAGGAGGGCTGGCGAACAGTATTACAAACACTAGACAATCTGAAAAATAACAAAGCAAAAGCTTCTGTAAACACCAGTGACAGTGACAGCAATCAAGTATGCTCTACCTTCAATTCTCTCCCATGAAAATAAAGGTGAGTAAACATTTAAGGATACGGGGTCTAAAAATAAAACGCTGACTGTTTATCTCCCTGGCATGGACTCGCACACCGCACACGAAGTGAGGTCTAAATTCAGTCTGTCACAGTTTCAGGGGTGAAGTCTCCTGGAAGCCACCCTGAAGACCTTGCGTTTGACAACAGGATACATACAGGCCATTTGCATAGCTCTCCCTCACTTACATACACGCAGACACACACACAAACACAGGGTGGTATGTTTGCTTAGGCAAAGGTGTTTTGAGTGTGAAGTTTGCATAAGCAGTCACTTCTTCTCTGTAGTCCAATAAGGGTATGCTAGCACCCATGCTATTGCATCTGTAGAGTGAGGAAGTCATGTCTAAGTTCTGCTGTCTGATAAAACAGCTTATTGCTTACAGGAGGAGCATTGCTCTCCAACATACAGCCACTTGCAGGCAGCCAGAACATCCAATGCAACTATGCAAACACAAACATCACAGTCATTAAATGGTATGTTCACAGGACTAAAGTAGTTGGTAGGAGATGATTAAGGTCTAAATATTCTCTAAATGTAGGATGAACTTTTTCCACAAACAATATACACGACTGAAAACACGCACTCTTTTTTTGTGACTTTTTTTTCTCCTTGCTCTCTTCACTTGTAGATTTGGCATACCTTCTGCAGAACCAGCTGCAGGAGTCCACGCGGTAAAAGTTGCTGTGTGGTCTTGTGTGCATGCAAATGCTTTCACAGGTTTACTGCATTTGTTAAAAGAAGTGTGGGAGCAAAGTAAAAGCAAAAGCCTCGGGGAGCACGTCGTGAACGCACGTGTGTATCATGGCCTCTTATTAATAAACAAGCACAATAGTGTAGGGCTGAGCTAATCTTTGACTGAATAAGAAAATGGATGAATGAGTGAATGAATAAATGAATGGATGTTGAAGGCCAAAATGGTGCAAAAGGCATGTGGAGACCGAACACTAGATAAGCCCAGATGGGAGGAGTGATGGACTGTGGCACAAGCAAGTGCAGCATTTATCCTTAATTTCTTATTTGATTCATCCAACATACTTTTTTTGAGTCTCCTTTTTTTTTGCATACAAACAAAACAAATAAAGCAAAGAATCAGTCAACTAAAAAGTCCGAAGCAGTGCTGCAACTGGTGAGATATGGCTGATGTCCCAGAGGACTTTGATTCCCAGATGTTTTGCAGTCCAGCTGTGGCTATGTCAGTAGTCAGCCACGGGTGCAAGCTTTCTGCTCAAACTAACTGTGATGTTGGTGTAGAGAGGCCTCCTGGACACTAGGGGGGAGTAGTTCAGGTTGTTGAGACCATCCACTTTCTGTCTCTCCTTTGAGTGGCGTAGTAGACTATACCTGCAAGAGCACACAATTATCAATCAGTTAGGAGCGGAGGGGAGAGAGGCAGTTCTGCACTCACCACAATGGAAAACAACTTTAAAGAGGCCATATTACGCTCATTTTTGGGGTTCATGCTTTAATGCACAAAAACCACATCCGTTTTCACATGCAGCTGACTGCAGCAGCCCTGTTTTTACCAGGATTTTTGCCTCTGTCTGAGACACTCAGTTTTAGTCCCTCCCCCGCCTCTAAAGGCTTACTCTGCTCTGATTGGCCCAGTTCAAACACATACCTTCCAGATGAACCTATAAAGAAGCCCAGCACACAGTGACACACTATTGGTCTGAGATTTACAAAAAACTGAGCGTTTAGAGCCATTAGAAACAGCCCACAGCCTACCTCATTATTTCATACTTTCATACCATTTAAAATGGGAATCCGACTTTGTAACATCATTTACAGGTTGAAAGAGACAGAAAAGCATAATACGACCCCTTTAAGGTTCACATTAGAGATCACACTGGGTGACAACCTGACCACTGATAAGGAAGTGAGGAGACATGAAACAGGCCTCAGTTTAGTGTCCAGTGTAAACCTGGTTAAAAGGTCATGTTAGACAAGTTAGATCAAGCATTAATAAACATGAGACAATGTGCTGAAAAACAGGTTTCACCATCCTGCAGTCCTACTAGATGATACATGATGCACTGAGAGTGTCGTCTGTGGTTTAGAGAGAAAGTGAGTGTTTCATATTCATTTGCATGGAAATGAGTCAACAGTAGAACATAGCAACCTTCTTGACATACAACACCAGAGTAAACATGATAATTTTATAGATATTATTTATTTAGATATATATTTAGATATTTTGGAAAATTTACAAAAGACAAATTCAAATTCATAGTAATTGTATTTTTTTGTACCTGGTGCTGACTACTTCAAGTTTCTTTCTGACAAATAACAGAAACATTTTTTTCCTCGGGCTGCTTTAAGTAACTTAGAATTTGAGCAGAGAGAGCATGACTGGAATTCCGCCCTGAAGCATACAAGCTTATCACATGCAAAGTCTTTAAAAGTGTTGAAATTCTCTCAAAGTCACTGTTCTGGCTGCTCATGTGACTGGCTTACACCACATGAGCCTAAGCCACATTCCGATTATCAGGATCCACTTTTAACCAAAGGGCGTGTGTGTGAATGACCATGTTCAGGCAAAGACACCAACCTTCCCAGGAACTGCACCTCCCCGCGATGGTGATGTGGAATTGACATGTAGCGGCCTTGCTCTCCATGTGGTCGACTTACTGTGTAGTTGGCAAAACGCACCCTAAACAAACATTTGATCATCATTAACATAGTTGTATACAGGCAGGCTGCACTGTCAAATTTTCATAGACGGGAGAGTAAGCATATCATATTTGCACTGGTTGCAACATGACACAGAAATAAAAATACAAGAGGAGACAGCTTCACAATAAGTGCACATGGAAAGAAATCATTACAGACAGAAACACCACATACAAGTAAATCAAATAGAGCATGTGGGTATAGATGGAAAGCCCTGAGTGTGTACAGCTGCATGTGAGCTGCGTGGGTGGGGGGAGGGACAACAATGCTGTGTGGCAAAGGGAAAAAAAACAAAAACTATTACAAAAGCCTGCTGTGTCCGACTGGCTCTGCAACTCTGTCAGACAGGGCAATGTGTGTGCGTGCGTGTGTGTGTGTGTGTGTGTGTGTGGGTGTGCACGCTCCCCTCACCTGTTCCAGAGGTCATCGTCCTCTCCTCCCCAGCCCCAGAATGCATTAGGAAATCCATTAATCTCTTTGAACTGTTTTACCGTCAGGCCACTGACACCACCGAAGAACTCATTATACGGGAGCCTTGAGGGGGGGATGATAACACATAGTACATTCACATTAAGTAAGGAATACATTTACTGTATATGCCCATAGAGACGGAATCAGGACTCACATATAGGAGTACTTGTCGAGTTTGACCGCAAAGTGTCGGGGCATGTCTGTGCAGCCGTAGTAGTTTCTGTCATTCTCCACGAGGTGGTCCACATCATGGAAGACCAGACAGTCCCAGTCCAGGTCTTTAATAGCCTCCTTGTAGCCCACGTTGAACAGCATGGCTCGGTTAAATGGCTCCGTGCCCGACTAAATAAAAAAAAAAGATTCTTTCATATTATGGCAACTCCTATGCTCATCAGTTGCAATGCAAAAGCTTGTTCATCTATTTCAATCCACTTTCTACCATAAAACAGACATTATGACCACCTGAGAGGGGAACCCAACTCCTGCAAGTGTTCAGACTTTGTTAATAGGTGTATGCATACCTGCTCGATGAGATAGAAGGCAAATTGGAGTCTCTGTCTCTGTAGCACTGGCACCAGGTGTCTCAAGAGAATGGGTAAGTGTTCGTGTCGGTTCCTGAACGGGACTAAGACAGCCACCTAAGAGACATGGACAATGGGATGTAAAATACATGTAAATATAAAGGAACACACAGAGGCACAGAGCAGACAGACAAACAGATGGCAGGCAAGATTGCTCTGTTGAGCAAGTAAAACAGAGCAATAAAATACAGCACACAGCAGAGGAAGCTGCTTCAACTATGTGGCAGTAAAATAGCTGAACTGATGTTTTTCCTGCTTCTTGTACTTCACACTTAGTGATTTATGAATGCATGTGTACATTTTTTTTGCACTTGAATGTCAGACAGAACGGCCGAATCGACCTGATTTGCACAGTGAGCATCAGAAAAAGCAGACATGTGTTGTAAAAGCATGCACAGTACACGACACATACAGTACTGTGCATGGGACATGTGTTAGACATGCCAATTGCGGCAGAGTGCAAAATGCTGTCCAACACACAGCTTAGAGATCTCCCATAGGTGCTTAGCTTGGTGAGATCTACGGTTGATCCCCTGCATACGTAAATTAGGTGACTCTACCAGAAAGCATCTGCAGGTCTCTGCTCATTCATCCGTGCATCCGATTTTGCTTTTATAATGAAAAGTCCTGCAACAATTGCCATCCACACTCACCTTCCATCGAGGTATACAGTCTTTGGGCTTCCAGTAGCCTCCTGGGGCTATGCTAGGCTCTTCCTCCAGCAAGGATCTCTCCACCTCCTCTAAAGATACCTCACTCATGTTCACCTCCAACCTGCCCTCTGCGAACGTCAGGGGAGAAAAGGAGAGAAAGAGGAAGGGGAGACACATAGTTTGAGCCAGAAAAAGCCATGAGAGTGAGATAGGAAGAAAGATGAAGCCATGACGGGTGTGTGAATAAGATTAAAGGAATAAGATGCGAAAAATGTTATTGACAATAGAAACAAGAATGGAAAGGAGGGAGGAGGGGAAAAAGAACAACGTTCGTCAAGGCCTTAAGAGTTGTTGCATCTACTATCTACCAAAACTTAAACAGAACATTCTGTAGGTAAAGAAAATTTGAATAAAACTTTTTATTTATTAAAGGTCAGCCAAAGAGATCAAGTAAAAAGTTTATCATTCATGTCCTTTTATGTCAAAATATCAGCTAGGATTGACTTAAAGACACTCAAAACTCTAACAGGGCACTTACTCATGGAGAGCATCCTCTCAGGGCAAACCTGAGAAGGGAGGTAGGTGAAGTCCTCAGGAAGGTATGTGGTGGAAGGAGCATCACTCTCGCTCATGTTGAAGTCATAGGAATAATCTGAGGCCGCACACACACAGGTATCGACATCAGCGGCAGTTTCAGTCCTCAAGCCCAACGTTTATCTTTTCACCTCTTTATCTGCAGCCAAGGTTAAGTGCTCGATATGCAAATATGAGTCACCAACAGAGTGACTGAGAGAAAGTTTACCAACATATCCTTTCTTTATTTAACCAGGGTTGGACTGAATTGCAATTGCATTTATGTAACAAAGCATTCCCAGCTTATCTTTCTGTAATAACATGTGCATCTTACCTGTGCCATTACTGGAGGCCCCTCTCACCACCTGCTCCAGAACCTGCGCCCCGATGTTCTTCACGTTCTCTCTGATCTGAATCCCTCTGGCTTGGACCATGAACACGTACTCATTCACTGCGGGCAGAAGGGAAAAGGACAATGTTTAGCCATGTTATTCTTGGACAAATGGTGAAAGTCACATAAGTAAAAAATGAACTTAAGGGGGGAAGGGCGACATCTTGAAACAATTACTGCAGCGGCATGATAATCTACAATTGCGCTTAAATGCAAACAACTTTTCAATAAAATAAATAAACCCAAACAAAGGTTCTTATCATCGCGAATTATCTAACTCATGACTGACGTCTCCCTCCTTTCATCTCTCCTGCCTATTTGAGAAACATTATAAAACAGTGAGTGTATTTGTAATGCTCTGGCGAGAGCACACTTTTCTACCTGATCTACCCGAAACTGGATTATCAGGTTGTTTGCAGAGTGTGACACAGCTAAGTTCGATCGACTTAGCTCGACTCACTTTTGGTCCCAGGAACTTTTGTTAGTTACAGTTTCCACTGCAGAGAGTACTTAAATGTAGGCAGCGTTCTTAGCTGTCATAGCGACACTGCGTAGAACCAAACCAATAAGTGGTCCGCCCGAGTTCAGATCACTGAACACCTTGACTAAGGTGATGCCAAAAACAGTATAAGATTCAAGTTACGATTACAACTTTTGACAATCAAAACTGAGAGAAAAAAAACAAGTCAAGTCGAGTCATACCATGCAGAGGAAATAAGGCATTAACAAGGGGAATTTTCCAACCACACATGGGGGCTTTTATTCCAAGAAGGCCAACTTTTAGAATTTCAGCTCATGATGACAGGGGAGGAGGAGGAAAGTTACAACTCAAACTAATTTAGAAACTGCAAATGAATTTGAAAATAGGGGTTGCTTCCTGATTTCTGTGCCCTCTGTTTGCACAGTTTAGATTTACACTTTATGACAACAGGGAAGGAAAAGGAAGAAAGATACAGCCCAAACTTATTTGAACAGTTGCAAATGAATTTGCAAAGACTGGCTGCTTCTCGTTTTTTGTGCATACTGTTTGCACAGTTAAGCTTTAATGTGCTGAGCCATATTCAATCCTTATCTACAGTGCTAACAGACTGAAGGGGGAGGTCGTCATAAAAGTGTGCCACTATCTGCTTGTCAAACAATAACCAGCAACATCAACTTTCAGTCAAGCACCAGCACATCCTCATATCATGTTCAACTTATCATTTTACAGCTGTTAGGCAGATATGCATGACAATTACTATCAGGATCATTTGCAGAAGCTTCGCAGTAGTTCTGCTTAGTGTGGGTTGACCTAAGTAACATCACCACAGAGGTCAAAGCAACAAATAGGAACAGTGCAGTGGAACAAATAGATGGCATGCGGTCTAACTGTGACTTACCTCAGTCACACACATTAACCTACAGTCTGCACACAAATGCATACTGACTGAGGTATCTGCATGGCTGCAAGCTCCTGATTCTTAAGAACTGTGACTCATACAATGTCAAGTTCCTGACATTAACAGACGACAGAGGGAAAAAGACCAGTTGGCCTAAACTCCTGGAATAACTTTCAGGATCACAGACGTCTGCTCCTGCTTTTTAATCTGGCGCAGAGTGCCCGCACAACTGACGGATCTCTGCCTCGGTGAATCTGTATCCAACTGCACAATTTCTGGCCATTAATCCAATCAGCATTTATCTTAAATCAACCCCACTATGATCTGCACCCTTCAATAACTGCGCGTAGTTGTGTGTCTATGTGAGTGCTGGTGGGGGCGTGGGATAATACTGCTGAGCTAGAAATCTCCGGGACGTGATTTGTCATTAGTAATTGTATTATGGTTTCCATCACATTCATCTTGTTTTGTGCAAACTGCCAGGCTTGCAGGACTAGAGACTAGTGGCTACGCAGTAACTGAAATCAATGTTCTTATTTCACCTCTGCAACTCGCAAATATTACAGTGCAGCTGAGGCAAATCTGCAAAGGATGATAATAATGAAAAGACAAATAAGAAACGGCAGCTAGACCCTGTTCACTCTCACAGTGACACGTACACACATAATGCATACACAAATCCACACACACACATTTCACAGATGCCCTTGTGAGGCACCATATGATGGAAAAATGCTAAGAGGCTTCTGGAGTGTGATCCAGTCCTGCAGGCACCAACATGTTTTGACATGTTGGTGTCTTATCCTCATGCCTGCTATAAATACAAAGATTCTTTATCAATGCTTATCCCTACCAGGACAATTCTAAGGTGCCTAACGTGCTATACTGCACATCTGTACTGCTTCATCGCCTGCAAAGCAAAGCAAAACTATTTTCTTTTCAATATTTTGGTCAATCCTTTCAAGTCCTCAAGTACAGAAATAGAGAATGTATATACTTGATCTACGGTCTACAAAGCAGTGGGCATACACTTCTTTCATCAAACGTGCACTCTGGAGACCGTAGTAATGGTTAGCGCTGAGGTATTCAAGGCTACAAACTGTGAC